>JAJEJO010000780.1:0-32605 GCA_020662805.1 Glaucomys volans
TTTTATCAGCAGGCATCTGATTCAACATGCTTTCACTAGTAGTAAAAGTTCACATTACCATTAACTTTTAAGCATATACTTTGTAGGATAGTTCACCAAGTTTTATGAACAATGTTAAAATCATAATGCTAGTAATTTTGAAAGCCTATGTTATGTTGGAAATAGATGTAGATTATTTCCTAATTCTTCTAACACTCCTCAGAGATATGCACTTTCTGAGAGACAAGGAAACTGAGGTTAGTTGACATTAATTGATTTTTTTGACATTATAAATCTAGTGAGTGGGAGAAGCCTGGTTTCCACTCCTCTGACTTCTATCACAGAATAATTTTTATGTATGCTCAATGAAGGAAGAGCTTGCCTCTTTCTCTATTGTTTTTTCAAGGGTTTTCTAACACCAGTCATAATGTCAGTGGGATCAGTTTTTAAGCATGAAGAAAATAAGAGTGTGTATTTTATTTTGTGTTCTATCTACATCCTAAAGCCTTTTTACCTTCATAGATGGTGTCACCATTGGTTCAGAGAGATAGGTAATTTGGGTTGTTTTTCTGCCGTGGAATTAATTTCCTCTTAGTTTGCTCTGGCACCTCTAACGTGTTTTACAAGAGTGATGCCTGATGTGAAACCCTCTAGACCTTGTGGCACCTGTGCAAGAGAGATTAAATCATTAATTCCATTCTCTTTTACAAATGACCTTTGTGTAATTTATGTCCTAAGAAACCAATGCCCATCCTAACTTAAATTTATAGATATTCCAAAAGCCTTAATTAATCATTCTATACATTTAATTCATTTTTGGAAAAATAATTCTAATCCATGTCCTCTAGGGGCTTGCTGGTGGAAGGGATAGGTCCAGCCAAATACCGGTGCTATAGTAGAGATTCAGATCGATTCTAATGCTGAGAGCAGCAAAATGTGTTCATTATTTAAATAAGCTTAAGCTGCCAAGTGAATCATAAAGGCAGCCGCATGTCCTGTGCCAAGGTGTCATTTTCATTAAGTGTGAGATTGCACCTGAAGGACAGTTTAATTTGCAGCTGCTAAAAATATTTCAACAGAGTGGTACTGTTACAAGTGGCAGGTGGTGCCAAACATGAATTTTGCAAGAAATGCCATCTGTGGGATGAGGTGTGGAAGAATGTCAAGGGGGTAGTAAAGGAGATAAAGGGGAAAAGAAAAGAATGGTGTATTTACTCAGCATTTATCGCCATTTATCATGACTAAAGATTCCATGCTTCACATGATAGCATTGGACCAAGATTATTAAATGGGATTATTTGTTTAGCTTCCACCATGTGCTCAGGGCATTGCAAAGGTACCAGTGTCTGTAAAGACAAAGTCTCTTCCCTAAAGGCATACCATTTAAGTTATCCAGATGAGAGACTCCTTTCCAACTCTATTTACCTTTCACAGTGTTTACATTGCATTTTCATGCACTTTGATCTCGTTTAAATGGATCTAGCCACTTTCTTTTGATGTTTAGCTTTTAATACATATCATCAACTTCCTGCTTCACATTGCAAGAAATCTTTTCAAATTGTGTGAGCTCACAGATTTTGTTAAACCATTGTCACCTCGGTTTTGCAAACTTTACAGAGAACACTTCCATATGGAAAGGAATCTAGGGGTGCTGTACCTGTTCACATTATTAAAAGATGTGTTTATTTGGATCTATTACTTTCAATGGACTTGATCACATTAAAATCAAGAATTCATATCTGGAGACTGGAAAGAGGCATTTTCTCCTTCAGTAGTTTATAGGACACAGATAAAAAAAAAAAAAAAAAGCTAGTGCATTTGGATTTTTCATTTCTGCTTCCCATTTGAGGGAGTGAGTGGGCATAGAAAAGCTTTCTTTGTGAACGCCATGAACTTTCTTAGCTTTCTATGGAGGATTAATAAAGTAGGTCAACTGAATGAATTTTGGTAAACTTTTCCATGGGGAGTTTTTTATGACAAGTTATTGAATTGCTTGTAGTTTCTTGGGACAGTGGTAATCTCTGACTTCCAACATATGCGTTGTTTTTAGCTACATAAAATGGAGAGACATGTTTTCTGTTATTTTAATCCTATTGGTGAAATTTAATTTTGAAAAATTGCAAAGAGAAAATTAATTTACTACATTAATTACATAATGTAAAAGGATAAGATCAAAGAAAAGAAAAGCTTCTTCTAGCTTCAAATAACACTCATAAACTTTCAGAAAACATTTTGAAAACTTGCTATTGTGTTGTAACTTTTAGGAATACTTTTAATTTAAAGAAGCAGCATCTAAGCATTTCTTTAACGAGGACCCTAAATATTTTTTAATCTATGAGGAGCTTGACTCTTCCAAAAAACTTAATCAACCATGCTGAAAAAGAAAGAAAATATGAATCTGTCTTTCAATAATAAATAAATAAAACTGTGCATTTTCCTTCTGGAGATTCATTCATTCACTCACATAGTCATTCACTTATTTTGGAACTGTATACTGTTTTTGAAACTGTGCTTAACCTGGAAAGAAAAAATACTGAGATTAACTAACAAAAAGACAGAAAAAAGAAAACAAGTGATTAAAATAGAGTTTAATAGATTCTAATTGTAGTATATGCACAGGTGCTGGTGAGTGATTTGTGTGCTGAAAGGTGATAGAACAACATGGTTGGGAGAAGGTGAGGCTGGAGGAAGGGAAAACAGATTGAATATGTTTTCATATTCAGGAGAGAAAAGATAAGATTGTATATTTGGATTGTTGTGGTGGGAAAGATGCAAAATAAGCTTAGGGGAAAACTTCGTTAAAGATAGATGCTGAAGAAGAGAGAAGGAGAGGTATAGGATAGGTAGCTATCATAAGACAAGTATGAAAATGAGGATAATATAAAATAATTGAATATTATCAATGAAGGAGGAAGTTTTCTTTCAATACTAGAAATTTTCTGTTTAATATGTGAGCAGAAACTTCTATTCAATATGTGAACAATATTCTTATGAAGATAGGAGATGAGGTATGTTCTACAACAGCAGGCAGATTCACTGAAGGATTAAAGAATGGAAACTATAGTCAGTTCCCCTGGAAAGATATATCAGGGTTAGTTTGTGGATGACACTCATTGCCCTTAGTTTATTTTCTGTATTGGGCTCACTGTGAATAATGAAACTGACAAGCTTTTCCATTTTCCTCTTGTGCTAGAATATGTGGAGCCAAAATAGTGACCCAGCTCAAGTACATGCATTGATCAATGTGATATGTACTTTCAGCCTTATTACAGGCTCAGAGTAACATCAATCTTCTTGTCTTCTTTGCTTGCCTCAGCTAATTTATACTACTTTGTCATATCTATGACTCCTAAAATTTGTTCTGGAAAATGCGTGCTATAAATGCATATTTTTCTATAGGAATGTATATATGGCTTAGAGGAAATAGATAATACATGTTGAAGACCAGTTAGATTATTCTAAAAATAGGTATGTATAATAGTAAGAACTTGAATTATACTGCCAAAAAAGCTATGAAAATAATAATGGAAAAAATTTTGATAAACTTAGAGTGCAAAATGGACTACAGGAGAAGGAGAACATTTAAGGTAAAATAGCAAATTTATTTATAGGCCTTAATGATGGCATTAACCAAAATGAGAAAGGTAGGAGCAGAAGTGGGTTTGAAAGAAAAGCTGATGAGTTCCTTACAAAGGCAAAATGAATTTAAGTTGTGATGAATTATCTAGGAAAAGAATTTTAACCATAATTTTGAAATGCAAAATTGGATACAGGAAGAAGTACATTGTTTCATGATTATTTGAGTGACTTCCTTAATAGGACTGTGAGAAAATAACAAGTACCCAAAGAGAAATTTATAAAGTTTATAGATTTAGGGATTTAAGAAAGGGAAATGGGAGTCAAATGAAAGAGTGAAAGAGAATTGACAGTTTAAATTCAGGGTCATGAAAGCCACACGAAGTCAAAGAAGCAATGAAAATTTTAGGAAGACCTGAATACCTTGTTGTGCCAATGGCTGAAGACAACCTAAGGAGGATGATTTGAAAGCTTCTATTGCTTGTGAAATAGTAGCAAATGATGCAAAAGGTTAAGTAATAAAGAGCACATGGAACAAGGGGCCTGTCCTGTAGTCCAGTGGCTTAGTGAATACAAGAAACTACAAGGTTCTATAGGATGGTGTCTGGGGGTATTTTCTTTTTGCAGAATTAAGACACTGAAAAAAATAGGGAATGCTTAAAAGTCCAGGAAATTCCTATTTCCCTTTCTGTCTACAACTCCCCACTTGCTAGTTTCTTCACTTTTCTCAGGGCATTAGGGTCTCCTCTTTTTTCTTTTACTCTTTATCTTCCTAATCACTCTGTCAGCTCAATTTCAAATGACTTCAGCTCTAGTCCTGAGCTCTTCTTAGCCATCATCTGTGGAATGGCATCACAGAGCTCTCGCTGTTGGACACACTGACCTGAGTTCATTCAGTTCCCACTCTCCCATCTACCCTTCCTCAGATGCTTCCTATCTCAGTATGTGACTCTTCCCCAAGCGATTGTTTGGATCAGAGGTTTCTTTATTTTCATGTTTTTTTTTTCTCACTACTCCATACATTCAACATCCTGTCAGTGAAAACACTTCATTGATTCTACTCTCAAATGATCCCTGACTGTGTCCCGTTCTCTGTCTTCACTGCTCCTAACACATCCAGGTCACCATCATATCTCATTTGTGTTTCCTGCCTTCATTCTTGCCTCACTATAATATTTTTTTCTCTGCAGTAGCCAAAGTGATCCTCCTAAAATAGTACCCTGATAAAGTTGTTACTAGGTTTAAAATACTTCAATATTTCCCTCCAGAGCCATTAGAACAAATATATTCCTAAATATAACTTTCTCTACATTATGGCCTTTGCTTAACTTTCTTTCATCATTTCTGACCACCTCCTTCTCCACTGACTACTCTGTGGGTCCACTCTGTCATTTCTGGAGTCTTGCATATGTGTTCCTTCTACCTGAGACACCCCAGTCATTCTTCAGGTCTTGAAGTGTATGTCATGTCTTCTAAGATAAAAATCCCACTAATTTTTTCAAGACAAGATCACTTGCCTCTTGTATTTCCCTCTGCATTCTTCTCAAACTCTTGGTTTTGTTGTTGTTGTTGTTGTTGTTGTTGTTGTTGTTTCTTTGTGGAGCATGCCTGTAATCCCAGTCACTGGGGAGGCTGAGGCAGGAGGATTCCAGTTCAAAGCTAGCCTCAGAAACTCAGTAAGGCCCTAAGCAACTTAGCAAGACCCTATCTCAAAGAAAACAAAAACAAAAATACATTAAAAAAAAGAAAATAAAAAGGGTTGGGGATATAGCTCAGTGGTTAAGTACCCCTGGGTTCAATCCCTGGTACCAAAAAAACCTCCCAAAACAACAAGAAAACCCCAAGTAAGAATTGGTCTATTTAATTATTGGAATTTTCTTGCTGACAGTAATCACTATTAGGACTGAATGCATTTCACCATATTATCCTATAATCTTCCACAATCCAGTATACAGAGTAGCCCCTTAGTAAACATTGATAAATGAAAATATAAATGGTAAGTGAATAAATGAAAAATAAAGTTATTTGAATATTGAATTGAGAGTACATAGATGGGGGCCTTAGATTTAGAAAGGAGGAGAATATTCTTCCACAGAAAAAGAAGAAAAAGGAAAATTTGTACATACTATGTGACCTTCTTATCACTATAGCAAGGAACAAGGCCATTTTTGTAGAGTAAAATGAGAGATGATATATTAGCAGATTTGAAGAAAAACAGGCTGCTTTTAAACAGTTGCTGATAATAAATCTATATTGAGGCACTAAAAGCAAATAAAAATTTCCTTAGCAACATGGGTTCTTGTTTAGTTTAAGAAAAACAGCTTGATTTTATAGCAGATTCATTTAGTATAAATACATTGTTTTTCTTGTCCTTGTTTAAGAAGAGGGATAGAGGGGGGAAGAGAAGTTCTAGGCTTTCATAAGGCAGGTACAGGACAGGTACAACTTGCAGGAGTCCAAGTTGCAGGTACAACTTCAGGAGTCCAAGAGTCTGGGATCATGGGGTGGACATTGTAGTGACTGACAGAATGTTCAGATTGAATGAAGAAGGGCTTGACCAGTGAAGAAACTGACTAAAACCATAGCATATGACAAGATGAACTGTAAAGGAAGGGAAAGGTTGAATGTGTGAGATTGAAGAAGGGCAAATGTGTAGTGACTAGAGGTTTTCAACTTAAGAGCAGATTTCTAAGTTTGAAATATTAGAAAATGAATAGCTCCTTTAAAATTCTTAAGATATGCACTAGAATACAGAGCTATTTCATTTTGAAATGGGAATGAATTTTTCCTCAAATCTAAGATATAACCCAAATTCCTTGGATAAGTTACACTAAATTGACAGTGTTTTCTCTTTAATAATCTCTTTTCCCATGTTAATAAATTTGATCCAAATTTTCTATGTATAATTTTATTTTTGGCTCTAGCCAACTCTAGGAGTGGGACTACTGTAAAAACTTCGTACCTATAGGATCAGACATGAAGGAAGGCTAGGATTGAAGACTCTTCAACAATGAATGTACTTGGTAACTTGATTGGATTTTTTGTCACTACAGCCAACTCTTTTAAGATAATGATTCCTGTACAATGGGAGAAAAACAAAATGCTTGGTTACCTTCTCCGATGCCCAAACATCATGTTATAAAATTAGAACCCTCTATACATGTAGTATGTTGCTTTCTTTGTTCTTTCCTTTGTAGAATCAGGAATAGGTGTATTCATTTATTTTCTGTACAGTGTCTTGTACATATTTGCCATCTAATCAAAGGTAGTTGGATTTAGTTACTTGGAATTCTTTTTTATTTAAGTATTTGCATAAACACCTCCTCCAATTTGGGAGGTCACATTAGACCAACTTCTTTCTCCATTGCTCCAGTAGTAAAGCAGAAGAACGTATGATTTCTCAGTTTAAGTCTACAGCTGCATTATAATGAGATTCCCAAGCTTAGCACATGATGGAAGCTTCCTTTCAATATCATCACAATGAAAATAATACATCTGTTAACATTTTACACAGTTGTTTTACATAGCTTAATTTTAAAATATTTGTTTTTATATGAATTATTTGTGACAGATGGGTTGAGTAGAACCCAATTTGAAATAAGTCCATTTGAAATAAAACCAATTTGAAGATTAGGCATCTGAGAGGGAAGAGGCTTGCCCAAGGTCACATAAGTGATGTGACTGAGCTGAGTACTTGCACATATAGATTTGTGCTGGAGATATGAATGCATGAATACATTAGACATGTGTACACATACTTGCATTAGACACATGTGCACAAATACATTAGATGTATACACACACGTGCATTTCCAGGAAACTAACTTTATCAGTGCAATAGTAATTCTTTGTTTTTTAACTCGAATCCCTACTCTGTCTTTTAATTATTCTTCTTGCCATTCCACATGAGGCAAATATGTATATATAGATATATGTATACCTATGAACAAGTATAAATTTAAGAAAAATTATGCTTCACATTAATTATTAAGAATCAAGTTTTGTTTTATGCATCTTTAAAACTTCTGGTACTGATTCTATTTTAAAATCATTCTGTTATTCTTGTTCCCTGGCACACTGAACTTTCAATATGAATAGGTAATCTTTCATATGTTTTATATTACTCACAGAGTCTGAATAATTTTCCTGAAAAGGAGTGAAATTTAGCCCTGTGAAATATACTCAGTGCATTGTCCCATAGCAAACATTAAAAGGAGGTTATAAGCATAGAACACATGATAGAGATGATTATTCACAGGTGAAGATCAGGATTAAACATCATGACTGTACACAGAAAAATTTAGTTTCAGGGTTCTGATACCTTTCCTGGTCCTTAAGAATGGTGCTGACCTGTGAGTGTATATATTTCATTGTTACCTTACTAATGTAATACACCATGGAGTAAAGGTAGATTATTGTATAAATTTTAATGTCTGCAATGTCCTAAGTGATTTCAGCTTTTTAGCACACTACATGGTAAAGCCATGAAACCATTTCATATTTTTATATAGTTTGTCTGAGCCACAACCATATCAACCCAGTTATTTAGAGTAGCCTTTGAAGTGGAGTTCTGAATGTTGCTGATGTATCTTCTCCCTAATAGAAGCAGACAAGTGTGTTGTTGTTGCAGTTGTTGCTGGTTTCTTCTTCTTCTCTTTTGCCTTCTCCTTCTCTTTCTCCTTCTTATCCTTCTCCTTCTTCTTCTCTTTCATCCTCACAGATACACATTGACATCTCGCTGTGTTTAAAGCTCTATGGTCACATTGTCAAAATACACCAAGTCTTGCACTCAGTCATTTTTATTCCATTGAGGTGGACAGGGTGATAGGCAACTAACAAATGAAGGTTTGATAGATGAGTGGAGGGAGAAAGAAAGAAAGAGAGATCATATCAGATATTGAATGGTGTTGGAGGGAAAGCATCATACAGGAAAGAAATATAAAATGACAGGAGCAAAGATTTCATTGCTTTTGATAGAGTAGTCAATAAAGTCACTCTAATAATGTAATATTTGAAGAAAGACCTGAGTAAAAGTAGGAATCCAGCCCTGGTGTACGGGGGCAAAGGATTACACAGGGAGGCTGACTCTGGATCAAGATAAAAGGAACTTAACAAGTTTGAGGACCAGGAAGGAAGTCCACATTGCTCTCTAGGACTGTGTACAGAAGGAGGAGTAGGTAGGAGGAAAAGTTTGACAGATAAAAAGGACAAGAGTATAACCTTGTTGTTGGGAGAAGTTTACATTTTATTATAAGTGAGTTGGAAAGATACTGGAGGGTTGGGGGAGTGAAGTGACCTGTCAGAGGTTCATTGGCTATTGTATGGAGAAGAGATGGAGATTGGTAAGGTAGAAACAGAAACTAGTTAGAAATCTATTTTAAGCAAGGTTGAGAGTAATGATTTGGAAAAGGATGGTTAGAAATGGTTATGAATAAGAGTATGGCAATAGAATACAGGGCAAGAGAAAACTCAAGAATGATGCCAAGGTTTTGGGCTGGGTATTGAGTGCAGTGACATTGCCATTTACTGTCTAGAACTCATCTTTCTCTTCCCAGCTTTGCTGGAAACAGAATATACTGATGAGTCATTATTTTCTGCCTGAAAGGAAGAATAGCAATGGAAATACCACTTAAAATCTGCAAACTATTTGCTTATCCATTAATTGATTTGCATTGCTTATAATCACACTGATTATTTCTGTACCTACTCCTAACTTGAACAAAATGAATTAAAATTTTCTGGAAATATGATGTGATTTGTAATATACTTTGGAATGCATAAAGAATAGATCACAGTTACTAAAAAGTGAGCTAAGAAAATATTAATTTCTTGAAATATATAAAAAAAGGGGTTAAGAGTAAGTGAAATGGACTTAATCATATTTTTATTTAACTGTGAATTAATATATGCTATAATTTGTCTCTCAGATCCAAGGTTCATTAGTGCCCACCTCATCCCAGAGAGTGACAATCCTGAAGATGACAAAGTATATTTTTTCTTCCGTGAAAATGCAATAGATGGAGAACATTCTGGAAAAGCCACTCATGCTAGAATAGGTCAGATATGCAAGGTGAGGTAAAGAAAAAACTGAAGATGATGTCATTGTTCAGTCATGTTACATTTCTTTTTGTTTTCCCCGTTTTCACTGCAAATGCAATAGAAATGTCACAAAAAATGTGTCTTAACATAATATTTAAATGATAGTGATTGGAAATACATTATAATTGTTTTTGAGTAATTCTTCACAAACATGCAAATAGAGGTTGTGAGGTAACTGGCATTATTTCACAACTAGCTTAAATGATCTTGATTTGAAGTTCTAGAGATGTAAAATGTTTTCATAGATATAGAAATAGAAATTATTGCCAAGGAGAATTTTGATATTTTCATATTTAGCACAGTTTCCTACTACTGGTAAATTTTGAATGAATATTTATTGCTGGAACGTATGTAAAGTATTAAGGAGAGAAAAATATTAGAGCTGATTTTTACAAATTCATTATGGCATGCTATGTACATGTACATATACCCACAGACACAAATGTAATTTGGAAGCTCTGAGCTTTGTCTTTCCTTGATGTTTCATTTATTGTGGGATATGATATTGGGTTTAATATTACATTATAATATTAGATGCATAGAATAAAATTGTCATTAAATACTCATGGGTTAATTAGTACCAGCAAGGAGAAGACATGATAACAGTACTGCTCTCTTTCTCTGCAGTATACAGGGTAGTGTATATTCAAGGTGAAAAAAAAATCAGCAGTTAGTACATATTAAAGCATCTTTCAAAAAGAAAATCACAAAAACAGATCCAATGAATCTTCAAATTTCAAAATTTCATTATTCTGTTGGTAAAGAATAATGAAACATTGAAAATATTTTTTGTGGTCTTTTTTCTACCCCAATCATAATCTAATTCTTTGTCTCTAGGATGTTTCATTACTAGGAAATTAAAAGTTTTTAATTATCTGGGAATGTGCAAACAAAATATGATTAGATGAGACTCATTTCTCCACAAAATATAGATAATTTTTAAAGGATTACTTACAAGGGTTTAAAAATATAGTATAGAAAATCATATAAACAAAATGTAAAATAATGCACTATTTTGGATGGAAACTGCATGTTCCTTCAATGTATGCACATAAATATCATTTTAAAAGACAAGTAAATACATAGCATAGTAATAGAATTTATTGCTATATTTAGGTTAAAAACTCAGTTTTATTTGTACACTTTCAAAATATTTTCTCTGGAATGAGTTTCTGTTATTAAGGTTTATGCAAGTATTTTCTCAGTTTGCTATTTGTAAAGTATAAATTGTTTCAACACCTTAAGCTTTTAAAGTAGTTGATGCTAGCTTGTGTTATTGGGGAATTTATTTTCAGTATAGATTATAAGGCATGCATTTATCATTCATTCAATAAATACTCACTGTGTGCCTACTGCATACCAAATACTGGTTGTGAACCAGTATTAAAAAAATTTTAAAAAAGCCCTACAGTAAGTAGGAGTGAGAGGGAAAGGAGACCTCAGTAAAAAAGAAAAGAACTAACACAAGAGCAAATAACTGTTCATCCATGGCATAGTGGTAACAGGATGGGAAAAGTGAAGTGACTTTTTAAAGAGTAATTAATTGTTTCCTAATCTCAAAAAAATTGAATGTATTTTTCATGTAAGACATGATGCTGTAAATTATGTATACATTGTGGAAGGCTAAATCATACAAATTAACAGACATATTACCTCACATACTTAGGATTCTTTGAGGTGAGAAAACTCAAAATCTACTTACTTAACAATTTTAAAAAATATTTTACTTTTTATTATTTACTGTCACCATTGGACATTTATTGTGAGAAGTTTTTTGAATAAAATTTGAGTCAATGATTTGACCAAGATTTAATAAAAAGTGATATTTACTTGTGTCTAGACATTTACAATGCATATGGAAATTTTTGGAAAGTGAAGAATTGGGAACTCCCATGGTTGCAAATAAAGAACTGTTTTGGGTACAATGGAAAATGAGGAATTTTTGTATCAGTCTTAACATTTAAAAAATAGATATTTCAAATTATGGTTTGCATGCATAGCAAATAAAACTGGGTTTCTCTCCTTTTAGAATGACTTTGGAGGACACAGAAGTCTGGTGAATAAATGGACAACATTCCTCAAAGCTCGTCTGATTTGCTCAGTGCCAGGTCCAAATGGCATTGATACCCATTTTGATGAACTGCGTAAGTGTTTGTGTTCATGCAGAGGACATTTGTTCAGTCTTTTCCGTAATCATAAAAAATGCAACTTTCCCTAATTTTGTTTTCAAACAGAGGATGTATTCCTAATGAACTCTAAAGATCCTAAAAACCCAATTGTATATGGAGTGTTTACAACATCCAGGTAAATAATTTTTATTTCCATTTTATCCAAGAAAACTCTTGTCCTTTAATATTTTTTGAGTGTCCTTAATTATTGAAAATATACTTTTTAAAAGAACAACGTTGCTTT
Organism: Glaucomys volans; assembly: GCA_020662805.1. NCBI lineage: Eukaryota > Metazoa > Chordata > Mammalia > Rodentia > Sciuridae > Glaucomys > Glaucomys volans. Next base: position 12,067 of record JAJEJO010000780.1, read on the forward strand.
AATCTTTGAGCTGTTGTACATCCTTGAGTAGCTTAAATAAGTTATCACCAAAGCAGTTGTTTTTAAAAACGAGATTTAGTAAAGAATATTACCATGGTAGATAGAATGGTGAAACAGTTTGTGTCATATCCGAGGTACAACTTTGAGTGTAAACATTTGAATGAAGTCTATAATATTATCGAAATGATACCTGAGTTTGGGCAAGTACTTGGACCAATATAAACTTAGGGCAAAGACACTTAATTTATAGCTCGTGAATTTATACATATATAAGCTTAATTTAGTACTTATATATTTATAAATATGACATATATTGAAAATCTGTCTTGATCTCTTTCATCAATTGATAAACAAATTAGGTAAAACAAAAGCCCAGATATTCTTTGGTACCAGTAATTCCACTGAGATGAGAGTTGTTTCTCTGATCAGATGGTTGACATGACAATCTGAGAGGAAAGCACATCTAAAAATGCCAAAGCATTCATGGTTCTTCCTTTACCCTCTTCTCCACCTATGGAGTCTTCACTAAATTTTTTTGTATGCCTCTGGAATTAAAGCAGGAATTTACAGGGTTAGGAAAAGCCGAACACTCACAAATGAAACTACTAAATTGCTCTTGGGTATTTTAAAAAGCATTAATAAAACTTTGGTTATTTATATTTTAAAGTCTTTTAAGTGAGTAGATTCTCATTTTTAAAAATTCACCCCACCCTGTCTCTCTGAGATTCTAGTTAATTTGCTACTGGCCACCCTGTAATACAGATTTTAAAAATAATCATATAATAAACTCTTATCAATCAACAAAACCCGAACACTAAATTAATATTGGGTTTAAGCCTATGTTCTGTTTCATATGCAATATAAAATTCAAACTTCATTTCCTCCTTTTCTCTTCTCCTTTGCCTTCCACTCCACCTCTCACCTCTTTCTGTCCTCCCTCCTTCCATATTTCTTTCCCTTTCCTCAGCCTTCTCTTCTCCCTATTTCTCATCCTTCCTTAGGCTCTTGCTGTCAATTTAGCAACATTTATCTCCCTACTGTTATATTCAGCATAAAGTTCACATCACCTGGTGTTGTTGCAAAAAATCCAGATATATTTACATAAATACAAATAGGGATATATATTGGAATATGAGTAAAATATTTACAAGAAAAATAATTTAAAATCAAAAGTCGGGAAGAGCTCTGTGAATGATTGTGATAGCATAAGAGAAAGTTTAACTGCAATGTCCAGCACTGGTTTATTCTGTAAATGTTAAAACTATTACACACTGCTTGGACACATTTACTTAATTTAAACATTAACATGTACAAATGAAGAAACCTACGTTACTAAATTTATATCTAAGCTTCTATACCAATGTATTTCTCCACTTTGGTATAAAAACAGGAAAACTAAAGTGAAAATTGTAGGAGACTCAAGTTAACAAAAAATTAATCCCTTTCTTCTGCTTCCTCATTGTTTAGTACAGTAGTTCTCAGACGTAATGTGTTAGAATCGACTAAAGAATCTGCTAAAATTTGGGTTGCTGTTTTTGATAACCAGCTAAAGAAATGAATTTAAATTTATAAATGACAAATAATAAAAATTGAGAACGCCAGGCTCCATTCCCAGAGTTCCTGAGACAACAGGAATGGGATAGAGCCTAAGAATTGGCATTTCTGACGAGTTCCCAGGTGATGACCGTGTTGTTGGTCTAGGGACCTCACTGTGCCAGTAGCTTAATGAGTAATATAATTTCACCTCTCTATTTCAATTAGATGGATATTTGTTTGTGAGTGGGTCTTGATAACTGAAAATCATATCCATTAAATTTTTCAATGCTGACTGATTTCATGAATAAATAAGAAAATATAGCAATGGAAAACGGTAGACAGCATAAACTATGTTACCAACTCTGATGCATCACACATGTTAATTTGCTATTTATTCTATCACAAAAATATTAAATTCTATAAATATTGAAGTTTACCCTGAGTAAAGTGCCATGTGGTAAGTCATTGATACAGCAGGAAGGCAGCCAGCAGAGTCCCTTCCCTCATGAAGCTTGCAGTTTCCAAAAATAAATTGGTAGGAACACAAGGTTTTCATTGGTCTGATTTATATGTCATTTTCTGTGAGGTGAGACCAACTAAAAGATAAATATTTTTTATTGTAAAAGTGTACAGCTGTTTCATATCTTTGTGTAATTACATTCTACAAGTCATTTATATAAGCAAAATAAAATGGAAAATTGTGGCAGCTCAGTGACAAATCTTCATTTTACTTCAATTACCTGATTTTTGCTCAGCCAAATGATGGAAATAATTGTTTAATTCTTGACTTTAATTTGGGAAAAATAGCTACTACTTAAAACTACTTTCTGTAGTGTTCACAAATATCAAACTCTGTTACTAGATCTAATAGCTTTGGGTTTGGGATGTTCAAAACAATATAACATAAACCAGGCCTGGTGGTGCGTGCCTGTTTTCCCAGCTACTGAAGAGATTGAAATAGGAGGGTCACAAGTTCAAGGTCAGCCTGGGCAACTTAGTGAGACTCTGTCTCAAGAAAAAAAAAAAGAAAAAGAAAAAAGAAAGAAAAGATAAAAAACATGCATAGCATATGTGTGTGTGTGGTGTGTGTGAGTATTCATGATACATATATATACATATATATGAGACACATCATATACCATTAACTTCATTTTCTGCACTAGTTTCAACTTATAAATTCTTAAACATGCTTGCTTATTTAAAAGTTTGGTGGTTTCAGTAATGATGCTTGAGGCTTACACATGGTTTACTATTTTATTTCCAAATGACATTAAAGTTATATACTCATTTAGAACAGATTTTCTATATATTTTTCCTATATTAACAGCCTGTTTGATATGAATGTATATATTCTGTGAATACTAAAAATGGTTTCATTGTGCTGTTTTTGAGAAATCGTAATTTGTTCTCTTGCACATTGTTAAAATACATACATGTGACTAAAATATCCCAAACATAATATTTATTGCTGCTAAAATTTTATATTCGAGTTTAGATAATTAATATCTGAAACTTAGTAACTCAGTCTCAAGTTCATTTGCCTTTTTACAAGGATGAGCATCAGTTTTTATTCTCTTCTATTTTTTCAGTAACATCTTCAAGGGATCAGCTGTATGTATGTACAGTATGAGCGATGTGAGAAGGGTGTTCCTTGGTCCATATGCCCACAGGGATGGTCCCAACTACCAGTGGGTGCCCTATCAAGGAAGAGTTCCCTACCCACGGCCAGGAACTGTAAGTGGCTTAAATTTTTAACATGTGAAATGAATTTATTTCTGCCAAAGGTAAAAAACAAATGCAGCTACAAACACTAAGTACGTATAATTTAGAACAAAGATTCAAAGATTAAAAATGAAGCATGGACAGGGTTTTGTGTGATTCCAACAGAATTCTACAATCACTACAGATGTCAGTATTAAGTTCAGTGCTTACCATTTAATTCCCACAATTTATTTTGTTCTGTTTTTGGTCCTGGAGATTAAACCCAGGGGCACCCTATCACTAATCTATATCCCCACCTTTTTTAATTTGAACTTCTGAAAAATAGAAACAAATCAATTTTTTTTTAATGGGTAATAGTGGAAATGACCTTCATGGTGGGTTGAAACTAATAGGATATATTTGGGCTTATTTTGTCAGGTTGTAGAAAAGACTCAGTTTATACATTAAATTGGAGAAAAAGTATTAAAAACTGATACTATCATTCCATGAGACTGGATAAAGTAGGTAAAGAAGAGATATAAAAGAAAATACATAAAAAAAGAACAGGGCTAAATATCCAACTCTCTACCTCTCCCTTTTCTCTTCATAACCCTGATACACTCGGGCCTAAAAGCAAAATTGGATAGAAACCAAAATAAAATCAGCTTTCAATATTCAATTGAAAGTGGGAGCTGGGCAAGTAAAGAAACACATCAATAAGGTAAAAAACAGTGAAGGTGACATCATTACGATGTCAGAGGTAATAGAATAGCTGCATAGAACCATTCATGAGTGTAACTTTTTCTAATACTAGTGAATCGTTGTGTTTTGTTTTTGTTTTTTTTTTTGAACCAGGGATTGAACCCAGGAGCACTCAACCACCAAGCCACATCTCCACCTTTTATTTAGTTTTTATTTAAAGATAGGATCTTACTAAGTTGCTGAGGGCCTCACTAAATTTCTGAGGTTGGTTTTGAACTTGCAATCCTCCTGCTTCAGCCTCTGGAGCTGCTGGGATTATAGGAAAACATCTGTGTACCCTGTATGCTGATCTATTTTTGAGGAAATAATTTTGTTTAATAAAAAAACATGCATTTGAAGTTTAAGCTTTAATTTCACTTCTATACTTTAATATTCAGTTGAATTAAAGTAGATTATGCTTTTAAAATTATTTTATTAAATGTAGCAAACTTTTAATATTCTTGTGTTCTCTGTGTTGATAAATTATTTATGAGAAAGTAAAAAATTTTACATTTTACAAATATTCTAGCTGGTGAATCTTGTAGAATTCTGAAATAGGATTTCAGAATAATAAATGACTAAAATGGAATATCTATTGATTATAGCATGTCAAATAGATTTTATAAAAAACACAAGCTGTTTACTCTCTATCTTAATGGTAATTTGGTTTTATTTGTTGGTGATAGTTTTATATTTCCATGGCTAATTTATATGAGTGTCTTTTAAACACAAATCACATCTTCCCAGTTTCACTGCAACTAATTTAATGGCACTCCTTTATTTTTTTTTTTAATCAGTTATTGAACCCAGGGGCACTTAACCACTGAGTCATATCCTCATCCTCATCTCCTCCTGCCTTTTTAAAATAATTTATTTAGAGACAGGGCCTCATTAAGTTGCTGAGTCTGTCCTTGAACTTGAAATCCTCCTGCCTCAGCCTTCTAAGCCACTGGGATGATGGCACTCCCATGAGTTAGATACTATTCTACTATTTTGAGCTACAAAGATGAACTGGGTTTTCATATCTGAATATGTGTACGATATATTTGGGATTAATAAAAAATAGCAATTAAAACAAAGGCAGAAATTAATGTATTCTGAATCCTATTCATAGGGAGATTTTATACATAGATAGCCATAACTCCTGTATCTGTATATGGATATGGATCTCAATAACAAATTTTTGTTCCCATTTCACAGATGAACTATGTAGCAAAGATGTTAAGTAATGGAGTCAGTATTCAGTCTAGGCAGCTTAGTTCTCACCCACTATTCTTGGGTAGTTGTTATAAATCAGCAAGCAGTATGCTCTAAGTTTTAGAGACAAGAGACAGGAAGCATTACCTGATCTAGGTGCTGGAGGTGACACCTAGCCTTGTGAATGAAGTTCATTTGCTGAGTGTAATCATCCCAAAAGGTGCTGACTGAGAATATATCATTCTACCAACACTACTGATGCAAAATATTAAATGACCTTAATATGTCAGTACCATAGCATTTTCTTTCATTTTTAAACAAGCTTATAAACTAAGTTGCATAAGATACTAAATAAAAGAACAGTAAGACAAAATAATATGGCAAATCATAAGAAAGACTAAAATAAACAAATCCCTTGCATTAATTTTACAACACACATTTCTACATTTTTGCATACTTTTTACAGGGTAGTAAAGAAGCAAACAATTTTCAAGGTCATAAAATATTGTTTCTTCCAGGGTTTTTAATATAGATATTTGATATTTCTATAACATTAATTAAATAATTTTATAATTTAATTAAAAGATAAGGAGTAAATTCTTAAAGTCATAATTATACTATTTATATCTGTATATATATATACATACATAAATATGCATATATGTATCTTCTCATTTAAAAACAAATTTGTTTCATTTCTCATGAATTATTAATGGTTTCTCCAAGGCAATAGTAAAGACAATTGATTTCTTATGCTAAACTTCTTGTAAGACCAGGACCCTCTCTTAATTATATTACATCTCCTAAACTTTTATATTAAAGGCAGAAATTATTGAAGCTAAGACAAAAATTATGAAACTGGAGATACTGTACTCTAGGAATTCTGGTGCTACATAATTAAATACAATGAAAAGAGGCATAGTAAAATCTTCATTTTCTCATTTGTTTTATTGCCTTGTTTACGGTATTTCTAGCTGGAGGTGGCACTATGCCAGCACACAATGGTGCTTCCTTTATGACTTCTGGACCAATATTTGTTTGCTTGGTCATGATGTCATTCTAGTGGGCAGTTTCTGTGCCATGCAAGTTACTAAGCACTTTAATACCTCTCCTATTCCTAGAAAATTGTATTTATTTAAGTCATAGATGATAGTTTTTCAGGGTTATATTATAAATAAAGGCAATAATTATTTATTTTACCTTTTAGTTTAAGAAGAACAATTATATTTTAGAATGATGCTATAGTAAAAACAATTAAATGTATCCAAGAAAATCATTGAGTTTCTCTAATCATATCATTAATTATATTAGTTGTATCAAATATCCATCATATAAATAAAGCATGTGGTGGTACAACTAATAGAGGTATCAGATATCTCCTGTACACATCAGATGGATTTGCAGTATTTGGTAAAAAATGATAACATAACTCCTACTGAGAATTAAGACTATATTTATAAAATATACATTGCATTTAAATTAATGTATTGCATCTGTTCATTTAAATAGATGATAATTGGTAACAACTAATTATTAGTCATTTAGTTTGTTAGGGTAAAAAATAAGTAACTAACTTCAAACAATTATCACAGGCTTAGAGTCCTGGACCATTAAGACAATATGTATTATATAATTTATAATCTTGTCATCAGATTTCAATCAAAAAATATTCTTCTCTTTATCCTAATAGTGTCCCAGTAAAACATTTGGTGGGTTTGACTCTACAAAGGACCTTCCTGATGATGTTATAACCTTTGCAAGAAGTCATCCAGCCATGTACAATCCAGTGTTTCCTATTAATAACCGTCCAATAATGATCAAGACAGATGTGAATTACCAATTTACACAAATTGTAGTAGACCGAGTGGATGCAGAAGATGGCCAGTATGATGTCATGTTTATTGGAACAGGTAAACTTTTTCACTTCAGCTATACATTTTCTTCCAAAACAATGTATTTAACTGATTAAATGTATGAAGAACTGAAGGCAGTTTTACCATCGCTTTTAAGGTATAGTCCACCTCTAGTAAATGAATAAAACCTCGAATAGTCTACCATTACAAAGATATTATTTTTTAAAACAAGTTGAGACATATTAATTTAAAAGAGATTTCCTTGTCAATGAAAAGTTGATAAATGTAATAAGGTAAAGCTAATGATTAGGTAAATAATCAATGTTCATAATTGAATCGTAACTCATTTCTGGTCAGTAGCTTTTTAGAATGAAGATATAATTTTCCAAACCATGCCTGAAATTCCCAGGCCAGTAATGGTTCCAGAATATATTAATACCAAATTAACTCAACTTTAAAATTACTAACAGTGAAAAGCTTCCAGCAAATAAATGCAAGTATCAAACTTTATTCATTGTTTCTGCTATATAATGAGAGGAAAAAAAGAAAGAGGACTTCATAAGAAAATCCCAAAATTAATCCAGCAAATCATCAAATATTTTACTACAGAAACTTAACAACAGCTTTGTACAAATTTCATTATCAGAGACAAAAATTTTGCGGCTATATTTTCAGAATTAATTCCATTATTATTATTATGGCATTATTTTATTTTTTGCTACTCTTGTTATTAGTAATACTATTTTGAAGGTACCAGTTACAAATCTGAAACTTGCTACTTAGGGTCAAATTCCAAGGTAATAAATTTGTAGTTTCCATTAATGTTGTTAACTGACATAAATCAATGGAAAACAGAGTGAGTGCTCCACTGAAACCTTGTATAATAACATTTATCTTCCCTTGGTGAGAAATAGAAAAAGAAACCACATTAACTACTCCTGCAGAATGGCAACTGTGCAGTAATTGCTTTAAAGACTTAAAGTTTTATATGGAAATTATGAAATACTTGTGTTATCAGGTGTAACAGTGTCAGGTTCTAAGCAATATGTTAAAGTCTACTTTTATGGGTAAAAAGTATTCTCTATCAAATAAAAAGAATTCCAATGAGATCCAGGTTTCCATAAAAGTCAATGAATTGTGGGTACCAATTTCAGATTGTAAATATCTTTAGAAACCATAAGATAATAGGACTTTTTCAGTAAATATTCATTTATCATTTAATGTCAAATTATAATTGAATCTCTCTGCAAAGTAATTAAATTGACTCAATAATGTCACACTTGCCTTTTTGTTCACCTCTGGCTTAAACTTTTGGAAAGTCCCTCACTCACTGTCAAAGCAAGGAAGCTTCTGGGCATTTGACCAAAGAAATCCAGTTGTGGGTTTTTAATTCCTCTTGGACACAAACTGTCTTTAAGGCACCAATTTCATGAGAATGTTGAATGTCTGATGACGTGGACGGTTATAGGTCAGTACAGACCAGGGTCATCTGTCAGTAAAGTAAATTGATTACAGTAATTGTATCTTTTAACTAAGTTGCACATCATCATGTATTGATCCTAGTTGAGTAATCTGATTCAATTTGTGTGAAATTGTTTGAAATACTGCTCAGTAAAACTTGATCTGGATCACAGATAAAGTTGTGTTTGGGTACTGGAGACCTGATCAGAGGCAGTGAGTAGATTAACCTAATTTCCCTTTAATCTTCAGTGTTATGAGTTGTCTAAGGTCCTGTAAACATAGTAAGATCCTCTTTAAAGAGGATTTTTTTTTTAACTTTGTAAGGGATAAGCTAGCAGTCTTTCTTGATCATACATAATGCACCGTATTAGTCCTCTAAAAATGGTTATCAATAGCATGAATACATTTAATTGTTTTTCCAGTATATCTTATTTTTATTGGTCATGTTTTTTTCATAAAGTAGTCTGTTAAACTTGATTAAAATAGACCAAGTAAAGCTAAAAAGAATCAGTCAAGTTTAGTCAGAACTGAAATGTCCAAGAGTCAATTTTTTAAATTTAGGATGACACATTTCTACTTTTTATCAAGGAATAGGAAAATATCCATAATGTTGGGAAAACTAATATCATTTTAACTCAATTTCAAGTAAAGGTGATGGCACTTGTCATTAAAACAACTTTTCTCTATTGATAATGAAATTTAAAAAATAAGGTATGAAATTGCCACAAAATGTATTCAGTTTAACTGCTTTTATTACTTACAATTCTGAATTTTAATTTTCTTTAAGTTCTAAAATGGATTAACTAATGTGTGCATTGTTGGAAAATTACCATAATAAGAAGTTCTCTAAGTGTTTATTTTTTAATGTTTTTATTAGTGCATTATAGTTATACACAATATTGGGATTCATTTTGACATAATCATACATGCCTAAGTGTTTATTTTGAAAAACCATGTTACTGCAATTCATCACTTCATGATCACTGAGACCTTTTCAAGAGCCTCTGAGTACTAATGGATCTCAGGTGACAGGAGAAGCTAGGAGCTCACTACCTCTGTTGCTTGATTGCTTGATAGCATTCCTTACATCTATAACTACCTTCAGTCTTCATAGTAGTACCCACATTTCAGAACAAATGTGGGAAACCTGTCATGTCAAACTGATACTGTTTTTATTTTTTTCTGAGACTCCTGACAATGTGATTGTTTTAAAAACTAAACTAATTAATCCAACTTAACCAATTTCCATAGAGATATGATACATTTTTTTAAATTATGCAATTTTGGGAAAAACTTTCTTCAGAGATTAATATAGTTCTAAAACCCCAGTTTTTTATACTCCAAAAATCTTCATGGTTTATAGTCTTTATAATTTCATGATATGCATTTGAATGTGTAATTTACTAAGGTTTCAAAAACATTAAAAGGCATATTGTGGTCAAAATATTCTTTTTTGGAGAATTCCTGATTGACTCCATTAGTACTAAACTCTGCTCAGGTCTATTTAAATTGTGATCTACTTCCTTCTTTTCTTTCAAAGATGTTGGGACTGTTCTTAAAGTAGTCTCAATTCCTAAGGAGACGTGGCATGATTTAGAAGAAGTGCTGCTGGAAGAAATGACAGTTTTTCGGGTGAGTGCTGCTTAATTTCAAGTGTCAACAAGTTCAGTTGTATGTCTTTCCCTTAGGACAGCTGCACACTGAACTTGGTAAGGACAACTAGTCTAGCATACCCTTCTAATTAGCTTGTCAATTAGAAAGCCAGACACTAGTCAAAATAAACCTTGAAACTTTCAGGGCTAGTTAAATCTAAAGAGGTAAAGAAATATATTCTTGGCTCATATTTTGTTTTCTCAATGATAAAATATATGATTTACATTTTATATTATTTATATAAGTTACCTCAATGAACAAACTCCTCCCCTTCTTAAAGTCTCTTCTTTCACACTTTGTGCTATAACAGGGATGGTATGTGACTTCCATGAATGCACCAGGAGAAATACATTCAGGATGACAGTCATGAAGTCATCTATCAATCACTTTTAGCTTATTCATGAATTGTTTTATCAGATTTTTTAAAGAGATTTGTTAACTAAAGGAAGTTTGAGACTTTTATATCACTAGTAACAAATTTATTCTAGATTTCTTGTCTACATACTTAAGGAATGCTCAGATATTTGTCCCTTTGTCCTGAGTCATAGATGTCCAGGTAATTTTGTCATAGGGTTGAGAAAATTGGGGTTGAAGCAACAGGACGTGGGGTGAAAGGAAAGAGGAAGACTGAGGTAGTACGGTATGTATATGTGCAATTCTTTCTAGAAAGCTAGCTGATAGGAACAGTTTAAATCCAGTATACTCTGATAAAATTATTTATGATACATGAAAAGCAGATTCTTATACAAGATGGTATTTCAGTGGTTTGATAAAAATAGAAGAGATACATATTAAGACATTTATAACTGCAAAATAAGTTCAAACTGGAAGACATTGGTAGACAGAAAAATCACAAAACATTGGACAATTACAGTGATCTCATTTAGCCTCCAGATGGTACAGATGATTTATCCATAAAAACTGGGTTAAAATTTCCATTTGATTCAATATTAGATGGAAAGCAGAGTATCCCCAACACTCTTTTAGCCTGGTATTTCTTTACTAGTTTACTCACTCAAGAGACTTTTCCTCATCATTCAGTAATATTTTGAAGAGAGAATGATGTAAAACGTGGCAAGTGTTTTATATGTTAAGTCAGTTAAAATTATGATTAGCATTGAAACATATGTTTTTAAATTGTGACATAAACTTTTTTCAATACTGGACTAACAATATTCTAGTGGAAAGAGTTTAGGCTTCTCAGTCATATCTACATGGAGATTCTGTTAGGAACACTAAAACAATCCCACTGAGCTTCCCCATTAATAAAAGACTGAGAGCAACACCCACTTCACCAGCAGATTAGAAGAATTAGAGACAGCTACTTAAAGCACTAAGGACAGTTTCAGTATTATGGACAAAAAGCTATTGTTAATATTATTTTGTTTTTATTGAGCTAAACTGAAAATAAGTCACATTTCCAGCAAGCTTTTCTACTAATCCATCCAATCTTCAAAATAATAAAATCATCTAAAATTTGATTTTTAAAATCAAGTACTTTGGACTAGCTTTTATATGTTAGGTATAAAGTGTTGATTTATTCTTATCATTTACTATGTCAGATAAGTTACCTCAGTGAACAAACACATTGATACTTTAGCCTATAAATTTAAAAAATACAATTATCCAAATGGACTGTGTTTCCACTGTAGAGTCCATTGAGGTTTAGCAAATAGATTATGCACATTAAGGGGTAGATTTAAACTGCTATTTTGTATTCATTGTTATTTCTCCAGGGCCTGGAATATATTTTCAATCAATGTTTGTAAATGAATGAATGAAACTAGATTGATGCAAAATGATAAATGAGAAATGAAAGATTTTAAGGGCCTTCCTAAAGGAGACCATCCTTAAAATGAGGTTCCAGAGTCCAAGGGAAGTTAAACTAAAAACAGAAACAAATTATCCTGGTGCTCTGGTCCCATATTATTCTCTTATAAAAGGAAAAATTAACCAACTTTATGTAATTGGAAGTTTATATTGCCACCACAGTTGCAAATAAAGTTATAGGACACTAAACTATATTAAGAATTTATTAATTATTTCCAGAATCCTTTACTTGTATTAGTCAATCATGTTTCCTTTTCACATTCCCCTTCAGTAGTCTTGCATCCTTAAAATAGGTTTTTTTTTATTAATTCAACAGCAAATAAATATTTATTGGTATCCACCCTGATCCTAGCATAATGCTAAACTGTGGGGTACAGAGATGAGCACTATCAACATGGTCCCTGAGCTCATGCAGTTCATGGGCTCTTCAATTTTATACCTCTTAGCTTCAATAACTGACTTTTTAATCTAAATTTTATTTTGGATAATTGTCTCAAGTGATATCATGACATTTAAAAATATTATTCTTTATTCTTATCAGTTATTATTTTCTGGGATTATATGAATCAATGCATGCATAATTTTCCAGTGATACTGTATTCTGGCTAATTTTTGTTCTTCATATCTCTGGAATTTTAAGTTTTCATTTCCTATATTACCTATATTATTTTGTGTATTAATAAAATTTTTAATTTAAAAAGATTTTAATTTAAACCAAACTTTTAAAATGACTTTAAACAAAATCATGAGATGTTGGAAGCCAATGATCAAATACAAGTATTAAATAATCAATTAAATTTGTTAGAATTTTCTTGTTCCCAGAGAAATCCACAATCATCTTATATGTGTGATAACTGATATTTGTTTATCAGATATCCTGAGAAAAGTTCTTTATTGGTCTCTAATAATTGATTTTAAATAGGAAATATAGTGTAATAGAAAGGGTTGTTTAGCTGTCCACAATTTTTTAAAGTTTGTTTGCAACCAGAAACACATCTCCTTCCATAGAAAATGTTCTATTTTCTTCCATAATCTCTGCTATGCATATTGTCATTATTATTTCTTTGGCACTCAAGTAGACAAAACATATTTGGGCAGAGTTTAGAGAAATATTTACTTTCAACATTCTATTCTATCAGGCAAAGTTCATACATATATTGTGGTCTAGCAATTGGAATATTTCACTGTCAAACTTTGTTTAATTTTGCAGTGCAGAAAAAAAAACCCACAACACATTAAAGGGATAGACATGTACAGTGAAACAAGCAGAGAAATGTCACAGATTTTATGTTTCATTTGAGTCTTCTGTCTTTCCATTTAAAATAAAATACAGTAAAAGAAGGTCAATGTGAGCATTATGATAGCATGACAAGATAAATAGACAAGGTACAGGGTCAGGGTCAAGTTTGTGCCTAATACACTTGGATTTAAACCCACCCACCCACACCCACACACATTTAATGTTAACCAACCAGTTAATTTTACCATATTATCATTTCTATGAGAACATTTTCAGTATGTGTGCTTACTAGACTGAACAACCAAACCTCATAAAAATTCTTGGATTAAAACCAGTACCATGCCCATTGCCATCTTGAGACTGATTTTAGGAAAACACCCCAGCTAATCACAGAACATTCCAGTGGTTTCTATTACATCCAAGATACTTTTATTCTGGGTGGAATCAAATCCCAATCAGACTCTAGAAAGAAAAATAATCCTTGGTAATAAAAATTTCCATTTTGGAGTTAAAACTTTAACAGGTAATAAGAGGTGAAATAAAATTGGCATTGCTATAGGAGTCAAGAAATTACTGATTCACAAATATTCAAAATAGTATTAATGTAGTAAGACACCGCCTAATTCTAAATATGATTTGCCATGATAAAATCTGAATTTGGATGATATTTACTACTCATTCTGAAAAAGCTAGTTAAATTGAATAGAGCCTCAATTTCCTCTCATAATGAATATTGTGATTACAAAACAATTTTTAAAATTAAGCTTAGTAGTAAATGTTAGCTATTGTGAACTAGCTATACATCTGTTGTAAAATTCTTGAAATTTTCTTATGTATACCTTTTTTTAAAAAAAAAATGTTCAGAAGATACAAAAGGCAGACATATGATGATTTTTGCTTATTTTTCAGTGTGGGGTTTTCTTTCCAATCCAGATCAAGAAGGTCTTATTTTTGAGACAGTGAAGTGTCACATGGAGTTGCAGAGCACATAGGACAATGGACTTTATTTATAGTCTTATTGACTGCAAAGGATTGCAAGGCAGTTACATCAATAACATATGCATTTTAAGCCCAATTTGTGCAATATTCCATGAACAGCTGAGCAAACAAATGAAAGAGTTTAATTTTCATTCAAATGTAAAACATAATTGATGCTTTCCAAAACCTAGTCTATTAACTCATTCTAAAAGACCTTCCACGTGCTTTGCATCCAGTGAGCTATGTCAGAATCTCCTGGGATCAGCAGGTTGAAAAGCTTTGCAAGTGCAAAAGTTTAATAAGAACTAGATTAAAATATCTGGAAAAAATATGGTAAATTGGAGGCATAGAAAATCTTGAAATGATGCTAAGTTTTTAATTTCATTTTTACTTGAACACCAATTAAATTTGCAATTGAAACCATTTTCATGAAAAAATGCTTATGAAGTTACATCTGTTTTAAATGGAAGTCATATTCATGAACAGCTATTCTCAGAAAAAAATAGCTTATTTAAATGGATGTCATCTTAATATATTGTCTATTAAAATTCAACCACAAGCAATATATAACACATACTATTCCAAACTATAATTTATTTCCAGGCATAAATAATAAATAAGGTTCTATTAATGAAGGGATTCTAGGATCTTAAGAATTCTGAAATCATAATATGGCACGATAGGGTCTGGTGGGTGTTAGAATTTGTTTCATGTTTTATAATTTATATGTGAAATAATTCATTTTCATCTGCCTTATAGATATTTGCCAATGAACATGAAACATGAATATTAATCAGCTTCATTTTGAAAAAGAATTTAGACATAGCTTTCACTTCAGTTACACTACCATTAATTTTTCTCTGCCTAAGCAGCACTTTCTTTGCACCTTGACTGTAAAATTTCTCCCATGAAAACCTGCATGAAGTCAGCAGCTCATGTAACCACAAAGCTATTTTTCATTTGAAACTGGTGGAATGGAAAGAATTGCTATGGAAAGTTTTCCTTCTTCTAAATTTTCTATTTTGGTTCATTTATTCCAATACAGTACAAACCTAAGTAATATCTTCAGCTTCATCTTTTAAATCAGAAATTTGTGATAAATTTTCTCATAGTTTTGTGATGTGATGCTACTGATGAAATCATTTCTCCAATTTGATAAAATTGGTAGGAGTGATTGATAATTTCTAAAGAAAATAATTATATTTAATAGTTACTATTTTTCATTTAAGCCATAAAAATGGAAACCTAATGGAAATCTCTAAATTATCCTATTAAATTAATGAATATTCTAAATAATTTGTCTCATTTGCATGTTAGTCATTTTATCCTAAATTTGTTAAGAAAATCTTGTTCTTAGTTCAGTCATCAGGTTTGAATTAGTACCACTAGGTTGGGTGAACTTCAGGAAAAAAGGTAGCATCCAAGGGATAGTAGAAAGGAGTGAACAACAGAGGGCAAACATGTTAGAGATAGTTGCAGGACAGGATGAAGACAAAGGCTAATACAAATAGCCAATGACAAATCCCAAGGCAAGATAGAATTAAGTAGAAGAAGCAATTGAGAAGAATTACTAATAGTGCCCATCAGATAATTCCAATAAACACAATGCAGTCAGAAAAGTGTCCCTTCAGCAATGAAGGGTTCATTGGTGATTTCTGCTTCTGAGGACAGTAGATTGCTTCTCTAGAGGAAGAATAGATTCAGAAGGCGCATGACAGAAGAAATAGTAAAGACAGCAAGTATACACTGTTTAGATTCTTTTAAAAGAAACTCAAGAGAAGGTAGAAGGATCAAGGAAAGACATTTTATAAGATGGTTTCCTTTATCTTACATACAATCAAAATGGAAAGAACATAGTGGACAAGTTGAAGAAATAGGAGAGAAAGAGGAAATAGGTAGAGAATTCATTCATTCATTCATTCAACAAATATTTCTTTAAAACTGTAAATATCAGGTGTAATTTTAGGTTCTAGGGTTATGGTAGTGAGCTAAGAAGCCAAAATCCCTGTCTCAGATTGAAGGGGACAATTAACAAGTCATAGAAGATGACTCTGCTGCCCTCCTCATATCTGTCAGCCTTGACTCTAATTCCTACTGTGAATCTTTCACTTCCTGCTGCTGGACTTCTCTGACAGAATGCCAAAATGTAAGCAAGATTTACACCTGGGGACATAGGAGATTTCATACCTCTGGAAGCCTCCAATAAGTAATGGAATGAAAAATACTTTTCTTGGTACAAATCTCAATGGACAATTTTGTGAATCATCATCTACTATCCTCAGATTTTCTCTCAATGGTAATTTCTATGACACAACACTTTATTAACATTTATATCTTCCTGTGAATCCTCAGTCCCACACTCTTACCTCAGACTTGGCTTTAGAGTGGGATGAAATTGTGAGTTTCTCTACTCCACTCCAAAGTGGAATATGAGATAAGATCAAGAAGGAGGAACTGAGGATTCACAGGAAGATGTACAAACACATAAGTATACATATATACAGATAGTGATAAGCACTAAGGCGAAAGCAAGACAAGGAAATGGTAGGGTTGTGAGGGTGGTAGTGGTGGTGGTGGTATGTGTGTGTGTGTGTGTGTGTGTTTGTGTGTGTGTGTGTGTGTGTGAGAGAGAGAGAGAGAGAGAGAGAGAGATGGAAGAAGAAAATTGGTAAAACATCGTGCACCAAATACATTCATGAAGTCCTTTACATCCTTTACATGTGTAAACTTATTAGTCTCTTCAAGAACCCTATGAGGAAGATACCACTATTCTCATTTTTCAGAGGAGAAAACTGAATCACAAAGAATTTACACTCCTGGCCTAACATCACACTTCTAGTCAGGCCTGAGTCACAATTTGAGTTCATGCTGTTTGATTTCAGTGTCCACCTCTATATTTTCTTCCAGGATTAGTTTCAGTTACCTAACACAATGAGGCCTTTAAAGATCATTCTTCCCACCTACGGCTCTTTCCCATCAGTCCCCTCTGAAACCCAGAAGCAATGTTTCTCTTCTCCTTGTGTTAGTCTTTGAAGAAGATATTATAGAAAGTGTGTTCATATCATATGAGAGTGAGTCTAGAACGACGTAAGCTTATGTGTTCAGGTGTGCAACCTTTTGGTGGTCTATGTGCAACAAGGAACAGGTTTTGTTTGTTCACGTTTATACACATTCACAATAAACTCCAGCTAGAACACTTAACAAAATGCAATGATAATTGTTAGTTTCCTAGTTATTATTCATGTTGCTCTATGTTAGCATGTTGATAGATATTAAGGAGATTATATTCTGTGGCAAAGACCTGAAGTGTAGGTCTTTGCACATTGAACAGTCATTTTAAGAATAAGAAAGTCTTAGCACTTCAACTGAACTCTTGCAGTTCTTGACAATTGAAACCCTGCCTGATATTGTCAGCTCTCATTGGTGCTGTTAGAAGTCAACCCAGCACATTCAGCAAAGCCATACTGTTCTCCAGTGGAACATAAAAATTTTCACAGATGACTATTGTCAGAAAGGGCTGTTTTGAGGTGATGAATTAAGATAAAAGCAAGACCATTCTGTAATCATGTCTGAACACAGACAAAGACATGAACATTGTCCAAATCATAAAAATGACCCAAGTATCCCTCATCTTGCCTAACATGAGTAAACCAGTAATAGCTTTAGCCTTGTTCTGTTCTTCCCTCCTTCTCAATGGCTTATGAATATGCCTAACCATAGAATTACTCCCACTTTTGACAGTGTCCGATGTCAAGCAAAGCCCTACTTTTTGAAACCCTTCCCCAATCACCTACCACAGACCGGTCCCTTCCAACACCCTCTTGCTGAGCTGTCCCATTTCCTCTCATATTGCAAGGAACAGTAAACCTATCTTGGTCAACTGCAGGTATTTTGCTCATGGTCTTTGACTGGACTGGATGATATCAATGTAATTTTATTGTTTATTCCATATATTTGACATTTGTCTATGCATTTTCTTTCATGGGTCTTATTTCCCAATTATATTGCTTCTTGTGAGAACTGAAGTTATCTTGCTGAAACCTTATATCAGTGTCTTGTGTTAATTAATTAATGACTGACTTTTCTAATTGACCATTTTAAATTTTTTCTTCTTTAGGAACCAACTACTATTTCAGCAATGGAGCTTTCCACTAAGCAGGTATTATCATTATGTATTACAATCAGCATTATATTTTTTTCAGTTTGTATTTCAAATTTATAGATCTCTCTATTGGCCATCAAATTTTATAGATTAATTAGCAATTTTATAAAAAAAAAAAAAAAAAAAAAAAAAAAAAGAAATGCCATCCCTAAAATAAATCAGTAGAATGAAAATTAAAGGTAGTTTCATTGTCCTTATGTTTTGAACCAGTTTCCTCTGTGTCTTAAAATGTATTTTCTGGATCATTATTTGCTGTAAATATTTACTTATACCAATTCTTCTTTGACATTATAATATAATTTATATAATATTCTAAATTATTTTCATTTTTATGAATATATATGCACTTTAAAAGTAACATAAGTAGACAATTCAGGATAAAACTAAGTTTAAAACTTAATTTTATTTTGAAAATGTGAACAAAAATGCACTTTATAGGCTAACAAAATTAAGCACTGGCTATATATGTTTGACGGATCTCTTACTTTTTTAGTAGTATCATGTGCTCAAGAAAACAAAATGTGACTTTAAGTCTGGCTAAACATAACAGAAAAATGGTCACTACCAAATGATAGGTTCTAAAACTTCATGAAGGCAAAGGTTAAGGGCAGGATGTTAATAGTGTTTCCATTCATATCAAATGAATGTTCTGGCAAGACACTTAAGAAAAGCAAATGACTTCTAAATACTAAATGATATGTGCCACACAAGTATAGTTTTAACTTCTAATTATCTTTTCTCCATAAATGTTACCAGTGTTTAAGTCAGTATATTAATGATAAATTTAAAATAAGTTTTGGATACTGAGTTGAAATTATTTACTAAATGACTATTAAATAGCTAATTAGAAAAAACTAGAGTGAAATAGGAATCCCCTTAGTATAGTAAAAACATGCATAAAAACATAAAATATAAGAATCACTGGGAAAAAAGCAAAAATGAAAATAAAGAACAATCACTTGGCTAATATAATATAAATACATGGAGTATGATTTGCTCCGATTCAGCCCACAGTACTTACCCTTACTCATTCCCTGTTCTCTCCCCCTGTTCCCTTTTCTCTACTCTGCTGATCTTTCTGCTATTTACTTACATTTTTTTAATTAGTTGTGAGAGTCATTTTACTATATTCACATATCTACATAGAAAAGATAGGTCAGATTCATTCACTGTTTCTCCCTTATCCTCTCCCTCCTCCCTTCCTTGACTAATCTTACTCCTAAGCCTTTGACCCGTCTTGTCTATGACCATGCTTCATCCCTTGAATAAAACACTAAATTACTGAGCCAATGAAATTCAGTGTATATCCTTTCCACATAGACGTATCAAAATAGATTGATAATCTCCAAGGTATTTAGAACAACCCAGAGTGCAGATATTATTGACCTGATACTGTTATCTTACACTTCATAAATATGTGTTCACCTGTTCCTATAATCTAAAAATTGTCACATGTTGGCAAGGAAATCTGGGGATTTCCAGGATAGAAGCTAGACTAGGATCTTCTTTCCTGTAATGATTTTTTAAATTATTTCTTTACGGCGGCCAATCCTAACTTCATTACCTCAACATCTAGTTTTATTAAACACTCCTTTCTGTTTTGAATGTGTTAAAACTGCCTAAAAGGTTGCCTGCCAATGCAGTATTTCACCAACAAACAAAACTGCATCAATTTGAAATATCATGATAGAAGAAAGTGTCCCTAACCTACATTTTTCTTTTCTAGAAGGAAGTTTAATTTCATTCAGCTCTGACTTGATTTCATACATTCTTACGGGCATTCTTAAAATAAGGCAGTTTCAAGAGGGACAAGTAGTGTTATCACTAATTTTCTGGATAAATGGGCTCACATCCTGCTCGTGGACCACAACTTGTTAAGGAGGATAGTGAGATGCCTGTGGAGGTGTTAAATTGGGCAGAAAAAGCACATCAGGTTCCTTGCTAGGGACTGGATTGTGCTCAGTGATGCCTGCAAGCCTCCCCTATATTTTATTTGGATGGCATAATTATTTTAGTACATCATTAATATTCTTGAATAATTATGACAAAATAAAACAGTTACATTTAATTTTTGGCTTTTTATCACATTTTATTATTGTGATTTTTATCACACTAAATTATTGTGATTTTTATCACAATAATTTAAGCAAACAATAGAATTACTTAGAATGTTGTAGCATCATGGTT
>JAJEJO010000780.1:32615-84964 GCA_020662805.1 Glaucomys volans
ACAAACATAGAGGTCTTTTGATTGTATGACCAGTTTGGTTGGTAGCTTTTTAAAATAGTTATGATCACAATATGTGAATTAGTTAGGCTGTATTCACTATTGCCAACCATGATGCTACAACATTCTAAGTAATTCTATTGTTTGCTTAAATATTCATTTGTTTTATTTTTGAGTCCCATTTAAATTTCTTCCATTCTATTGAATCTAAGTTCATTTTAAAAAGAAAAGGAGGCTAGTGGAAAAAGATAAAAAGGGTAGGGTAGGAGAGTAAAGATGCTATTTGCCTCTTCCTCCCAGGGATTTATCCATCATTTCCTAAATTGTCCTGGGTTTTAGCATCATTCAATATAATATTAAAATTGAACATAAGAATAAAGTTGAATTATAGTACAAAGTTGAGCATCTAGTAATATATATGGTATCTTTATTTTTTCTATTTAGTGGAATCAAATAGTAGTATTTATCAGAATAAACGCTTCCACACTTGTGTGTTAGTCAGCATTTCATCACTGTGACAAAATACCTGAGAAAAATGCTTCCAGGAGGAGATATTTATTTCCTCAGTCTCAGAGGTTTCAGTCCACAGTAGCTGGTTCCTGTCACTGTGGTCTTGAGGTGAGGCAGAACACAATGGCAGAGAGGGTGTGGTAGAACAGAGCTGCTAGAAGCAGACACCACACACACACACACACACACACACACACACACACACACACAGTGTGGAAGTGGTGAGGAGAAGGGACCAGGACCAAGATATACCTTTGCTAAGCATGACCCAAGTGACCTACTTCCTCCAACAGGCCCCACCTCCTACAGTTTCTACCACCTCCAATAATGCCATCAATTTATGAATCTGTCAGAGGATTAAGCTGCTTATGAAGTCAGAGCCCTCATGACCTAATCACCTTCCTAAAGCCCCAACTCTGAACATGCTACACTGGGGACCAAACCTTCCAACACATGAGGCTTTGGGAGACATTCCAGATTCAAACCATAACGGTTTGTGTTGTATTACTTTTCCCCTCATATTTTCCTTTCTTATCTCAAGATACAAGGATGTTGGTTAGATTTTAGCACCTAACTGTTTTCTATATAAACATTCCTTGGAACTTCACTCATTTCTCAAATTCTAATAGTATTCACTTTCATTCAACTTATTTGTTTATATATACAGTCCATAAATGAAAATTCTTGGAAATGCAGTTTTAATTGTGTCCATTTCTGACTATTAGATACTTCGTAATGTTAAAAAAGAACACTGCTGTTCACAGCGTGGTTTTTCTGAAATATTTTGTCTATCTCCATACTGGAGAAATTAAGATAAAATTTTGAAGTCTTTTACCTGTATATTACTACATGTTTTAATAATTAACTTAAATAACTTATTTAAGGTTTGCTACAATCAGTCCTCTAGTGCAAGGAAAAAGGAGCTATGGTACCAATTTCAGTACATGTTGGATAAATAACAAAATAATTTTCTTTTTATTTCATTTTGTATTTATATAAGTTTGCAGCTGATAAGTTACATTCACTCAACTTTTTTCAAATGCATTTTTAAAGTTGTACTGAAATCATGAAATAGTAACTGCTAGAACTTTTTTTTGTTGTTGTTGTTTTTTTCATTCATCCCTATTCTGCCTCATTCTGTAAGTCCATTTTCATTGAGAATGATGGTGTTGTGGAATGTTATCCGGATGCTCACTTTAAAGATCAGTGAAACATGCTCATTTTATAGATAAGGAAGTTAATTCCAACAAAAATTATGTGAATGTCCCATGATCACACAGAGAGTTAAAGGGTTAGACAAAGCACTCAGGCTCTTCAATACCCAATTCAGTGCTTTTTCTGTAACACCACAGCTTTTAGTTTTGTAGGCTGCATCAGAGCATACTCTCTTTCCCTTTGATGATCTTTTGAATGGAAAGTGATTTAGTAGTGTTGTTTAAAATAATCTTCCTGGAGGCAGTGCAAAAGCAAGACAGTTGAGGTCAAAAGTTCTTTTCAAATGTAAGTACTCAAACATCTCCCTTTCCCTTCTCATAGGAGGGCATGGTCCATCACAGGGGATGTAATAGGCCCCCAGGAGCCGGAATCAGATAGGTCTGCCTCCAGCTAATCTGGAGCACATAACCATGGAGATCCTTTGGTCAAACAAAAGTACAAACTGTAGGGGGGAAAAAACTTGTTAAGGATAAAAATTAAAGTTTTAAGGATCATGTTGCTTGGTCTACAGATAACATCTTCCTTTTATTTTATAGTTCTAAAAACACCTGTTTCAATCAAATACTTAGAATTTGCTCTTGCTCCATTTTAAACTCTCCTGTTATCTGCCAGGCCTTTAAAGAAACTCTTAACAATGTGGTTTATTTTAAAACCCACAAATATCATTTACTATTGTTAAGTGTCAATGTCAATAAATAACCTTTTTATTAAGAGAAAGGAAATTTGAAAATCAAGGTAGTTTTTCTCATGATGGTAAACTCTTTCCACAGCAACAGCTATATGTTGGTTCCACTGCTGGGGTGGCCCAACTCCCTCTGCACCGATGTGATGTTTATGGGAAAGCTTGTGCGGAGTGCTGCCTGGCCCGAGACCCGTACTGTGCCTGGGACGGCTCCTCATGCTCTCGCTATTTTCCTACTGCAAAGAGGTAGGGATTAAAAATAAAATGTTTCCTAGTATCCTTGTTTGATCCCATTTCTAGAAGAACTTTCTTCAAATAACTATACCATCCTCTTCTGATGAATAAAAGGGCTGGAAGTGAGGGTTGGTTCTTTTTGGTTTTGATTTTTTTTTTCCTTTCCTTAAAATAGTAAAAACATCCAGAAAAATGTGTGCTAGGAAAGTTGGGTACTAAATGCAATGGAACAAATGGGTTTTTTAAATGACTGAGGGAAGTTTAGGACAGGACAATTCTATCCCTGAATTTTTACCATTGAAAATTATAGTGTTGTAGTTTCCTTTTTATGTAGTGGGAAATTTAAGGTCAAAGTCATAGAAAGTTTTGACCATCTTGTGTCTTTGACCAAGATGCTTTTTTGTTCAACAATATTTCTTTTTTTCTCCCTGGAAACATTCTATTCTGTTTTTTACATTTTAATAAAGCAATTTATGTTCCTGGATGGACAGAAAATTCTTACAGAAAGTAATTTATTTACCTTTGGAGTCTTAGGGAGTACACAAGGACTCAAGAATAAAAAATATCAAGAATAATTTCTTTCTAGTTTTAAAATTATCACATTTTTGTATGTGGTATGTGAGTATTGATTTATTAGCACCCAGAATCTCTATTTAACTCAAGAAAATTTAAATGTCTCTGTATTATTACTATATCATGTTGTGTTTACAAAGTATAAACTTGAAATATAAAACTGTAATAAAATAATCATCTATCTGTGTATACATAGTATACATATATTGTAAATATTTTTTTAATAATACTTGGAGGGAGCTTGCTTGAACTAACGTTATTAAGATACACCTAAAGAGTTATACTATAATGATATGATCCATAACTGAGTTCCTGCATACAAGATTGAATGCATTAGGAACAGACACTAAATCTTTAAATACAGTTTTATTTCCAGGAAATGCATTTTTACTACAGAGAACTCATAGAAAAATCCTAGAAGTTGTTGACAAATTGGTTTACTTGTACTTTAAAAAATAAAACACTTTCTTCATTTGATAAAATAGCTATCCCAGTACATCCTCTGCAATTCACTGATGGCTACCTTTCTCTATTGATGTCTAGTGCTAATGAAACAAGCAATGACAGATGAAAGGAATATACAGCAGCTTGTTAATATGGTCCTAATGATTGATGGCACATCGACCTATTGAAACGTAAAACAGCAACCAGTGTCACCAAGCTGCTGCATTTTAGGAGCAATATAATTTGTTTTATTTTTAAATTATAGCTATAGTTTTCAAATAAGCTATAAACATGGATTTTTTTCCTAGTTTGTAAGATACGTTCTGCAACCTTTGAATCATTTTAAATGTGTGGAAAAAATGTTAGGGGAAAGAAAAGGCCCTCATGCTGTTTAAATTTTTTAATTACAAATTTTAGATAACATTGACTGAATGTTAAATCATCTACAGCCTAAGTCTATCTTGGATGGATTAGAACACAGTATCATGTTAACACTATAAGCAAATATAGTAGTAACTCAGACCAGAAAAAAAATACAAATTTCTTTAGCCTTCAATATTCAAAATCAAAATGATAATATATTTTTATTAAATTAATATATGTATTGATTTTGTTGGAATTTTAAATAAAAAGATAGCTTAGGGTAAAGATAATATATGCTGGTAGAACATACCAGGGATAATTAAAATAAATAGCAACATGTTGTCTTTATAGTAATAATATTAAACTATTTAAAATGATTTTTTTCCTTAAAATTATTTAGTTCTAGGGGAATTTAATGTTAAAAAATGTGGAATTCATGTTTGAACTAAAAATGAATATTGTTTCTTTTCCGGGTGAAAATGAATAACATTGCCTAATTTAGTAATAATCCATTTGAACATTAATCTTTTCTTAATAAGGAAGGGGATAAAAAAGCATAAGCACCTCTATAATAAGTTAAAACCTGTGCATTATATATTTGGAAGTGTTTATTTTATACTTATACTTCAGGATGGAAGGAATTCTCATTAACATGATTTTGTTATGCCATACAGATTTCACTTAATCCAATTTCGTGTGTCTGACACTACATGTCTTTGAAAAGGATGTTTAGAGGCCTTACAACTTATATATATTCTTTGTGATGCCATTTTTCAAAAGGTTAAATGGCAGTGAAAAATGCCTTCCCAAATGCTTTGTGGTTCATGTTTCACAAGTTCTCTTGGCTCAATTTTGAAATGTGCAACATCTGTTTGATAGTCTCACTAATTCTACAAATAGAAATCTATAAATACTTTAGACTTCTAAATTTATAAATACAGTAACAAATTCCATATTTGCAATTCTCAATGGCCTTTGTGAAAGCTCTTTTCAGGGATGATAACTAATTTGCAGCCAGACAATACCCATTAAAATAGCTGCAGAAAACAGTCAAGTGTGCCCAATCTTTCCAGTCTGTTCCCCACTGCTGTTCTCCATACTTAGCCTCTTCCTCAAACTCCCCATCTTTTTTCTATAGTAATAGCTAGAGGTCCTTCCTTTCCATCCATTAGCAAAGTATAGAGAAAGGAGGCCCAGACTGCACAGAGCATCAAATGCAATTTGAGTCATAGAACGTATAAGAAATTCATTTTGATGTTTATAAACACATTCGTTTTTTCCCTTAGAGATCAGTTCATCTCTCTCACTTCCTCTGGCAAAAGGAGGTATTGCCCTTAAGTTCAACATTTAATGTTGCTTTTCTCCTTTTATTCACGTCACTGGTAAATTGGTTTGTAATCATAACCATAAGAAAAAGAAACAGTTTTTTAAATGTTAATAAAATAACCAAAAAAGAAAAACTAACTTCAAAAATAATTCCTAGACTTAATAATATTTTAAAATTTCAAAAATGTCTATTTAAGGAATTTTGTATAAGCATTAAGAAAAAGATAGCATTCAGGTGAATTTTAATTTTCAACCTCACTCCCACATTAATGATCAGAAAAGTTTCATTTTGTTTCCTGAAATAATGGATTACAATTCCAAAATTTTGTGGAGTTTTTATCCCCTTTCATTTTCTAGATATTTAACTGTTATTAATACCTGGTAGCAAAGAACCATAAATTCTCTGTTGTAGATAGTTCAAAAGATATCTGATACCATGTTAGTACATTTGTATACTTGTTTCCATTTTGAAGTCTCTTGCCTTATAGAATATTCTTTACAGGTATACTGAACTGATTTTTAAAAATTTTGTTTGGATGTAAATACATCTCTTCCTATAAGGTCTTGGAGTCTTTGATATAAGTTTTGATTCTTCTTCATTCTTATGACAAATTCCCAAGAGGGAAAATGCAATAATTTTAGAAGTGCATTAATACATTTTAAATGTAATTGTTTTAGACGCACAAGAAGACAAGATATAAGAAATGGAGACCCACTGACTCACTGTTCAGACTTACAACACCATGGTAAGTCATATATTTCAACCTTAAACCTGCAAATACCAGACTAAATTGTGTGATAATGCATATCCACACACACACCCATGCAGTGTGCAGGTCTTCCAAAATATATTTTTAAAAAATGCAACTGAAATGCAAAAGAAAATCTAGCACAAAGAAAATATTGAATAACACAATCATTGAACTGTATTTTATGAGCACAGGTATGATAAACTCAATATTTTATACCCTTATGAGATTTAAAGCTTAGCTTTCTTATATTAACAAAAAGAAGCCAATTTAACTGTATAGTTTGATGTATGGAAGCAACCTGAGAAGAATAGGACAAAAAGTTCATTAGAATATATTGAAGAAGGAAATATAGTCTTAAAATAAACAATGCAGATTAATCATTTATATGCTGGTGATATAGACCCAATGTATTCTTGAGTATTCTACTCCACTAAACAATGATATGGCTTGTCTCCAACACTGAATTAATAGTCGAATGTTCCCTTGAACTGGGCATTTTGGACCAAATTCATTTTAGACTTCCTAAAAGATGTCAAGACCTATTTAATGTCAAAGTTTCTTATTTAATATTGAAACTTCAACCATTCTTCTTGTAAACATCTAACTCACTTCCCACAACTCAACCATTTATGAAAATAATAATGAAGTTATGCTTCCCTCTGCTGGGGAAACCTATCAATGACATCACTAATGAAGAATTCATAGTAAAAAGTAGCTAACATGCAAAATGTGATCCTAACGGAACATAATAAACTATTTTGGTGCCTTTTGCATTTTTCCCATTAACTTTGATTTGACTTACTAGTGGTGTGTAGAATATTCATTCATGTTTAATGAATGTTAAAAATTCACAAATTGCACCTCGTCTGCCTTCCAAAATCTAGTTCCTTTCCTGAAATGCAGGGGCCCCTCTTGCACAGTCTGCATATATAAATCCACACAGAATTATTTGGGAGATGATAATACTTGGGAAGGGTGGCCACTAACAGAGCCAATATTTTGAATTCACTTTGCTTACAAACTTCTCTTGCCAAGGATTTTCCTGTCTATTATTGTCCTCATTATAAACAAGAAAGAGACCACTAAATAGTGGTCACAAATGTCCCTACATGAGTATTATGGCTTACTGACATACCTTCCTGAGATTTTTCAAATATCACATATCAAATGGACAACATAATATTCACTAATCTCCCATATGAAAATATTGAATTATGATCAGCATCATTCTTTGATGAAGAAGTATGAAATATTAATTTATTAGAATAAAGAATCTATTTGCTTAAATTTGGAGAGTTAGTTATAGTAATTGGAACTAAAAGAAATAAAAGGACATAATTAGAACTAGTTTCCAATCAGACTTTAATCTCCATACCAATACAAACTTTGTTATTATCCAATTGATCATATATCTCTACTGCTACCACAGAGGGAGTGTCATGGTTATTGTAGGTATTCTGTAAATAATTTTTGGATGAATAAATTTTCTTAAGTCTTCAAGCTGTAGCTATAATATAGGTTCTTACCATTTTTGTTTTCCAGTAAGAGATTTGAACTAAACAGCATCTAGTATTTATATTGAAAATGTTCTAAGTCATGCATTGTTATCATTAACACCATCATATTCAGAAATAAAATCTTTGAAGAAACATCATATGATTCAATTAATAAATAATATTTATACACCATCATGTTTAGAGCACTGTGCTGTTTTGAAAATTGTTGGAAATGATATGAATACATAGTTGCACAGATACATCTTTGTGTTTAGCAGCCTAATATCTTTATTAGATTAATTAGTATTTGAAAATAATATTTATACTGGAGTTACGAGTGTCTGTCATGTATAAAAGGACAAATCAACCAAAGAGATTTTGCTTTTAAAAAATGAGACCGTGGACAAATAAATATTGTTAATCATTGAATGGGCTTTGGAGAGTACTTCAGATTTTAAAGGTGTGTTTTGTGAAATTGGAGTAGATAGAGTCTGTGAAAAGTGCATATACAGCAAGTAAAGGAAATATGAATGAATTTTTCTCCTAGTTTTTCGGTCAGAATACATACTGTATGAGAAAAAAGCAATTGCTGTAGTTAATGTTACAGGATGTTTTTCTTCTCATTTTTGTGGTAAACAACTCTACTTGGATGTTCGTGATATGTGGGAGGAAAGGATAAAATAGCCCAAGAAGCTTTGCAGTGATAAACCATTCCTTTTATGAAGGCCTCTTTATTCCTTTTATTTCTTGTCAGTTTATGTTGCTAATTGAGCAAAAATAAAACATAAACAATAGATTGCAGTAAATTTAAAATGTTTGGCAATTAAGTCAGGCCTTCCTACTTGGCCAGGAATGTCTTATCATTAGGAATGAGTGAATTACCTTGGAAGAGTTGATGTCAATATTTGAAAGTAAAATGGGCAAAATTCCAGAACCCAACCCTGTTAAATCATGCATGTTGTCTTGCTAATGTCACTTCTCACATTCAATAAAATACATGTGCTCATATGGAAACATATAAAGATATGAGATGTTTTCACAGAAAGCTGCTAAGCAACATGAAGCCAAATTATACACTTCAGTGTGATCATTTCCAGCTGTAATGGTAAACATTCTGTAACACTCTATATTTTACATATCCCAAGGTTCTTAATAGAAAAACTATATATAAAATAACTCAGAATTAAGGTGAAAGAAATTTCACTTTAGATGAAAGCTTTAACATTCATTTGGCAGTCTGCTCCCTTTCACACAAAGCAGCACTAGTGGTGAAAATGCCCTGGTGAAATGGAAAAATCCAGCTCCACTTCCCTTAATCCCAACACACTCCTCTCCATCACTTCTGGCCATTCACCTAGAAAGCTCTCAGTATCAAACCCTAAAAATACATTTGTGCTGGCAGATCTTGTCTTCCCAGTCACACCTTGAACAGGATGCTTGAGAGAAGTCTCAGGTTGTTTCCAGTCTGTTCCCTTCCCGAAAATAATTGCTATGCACAGAGTTGGAGCTTGTCCAACTTGACATTCAGGAAAATGACTGGCCAAGTCAATTTACCTCTAAACTACCTCGCATTCCTCCTTCCTTACAAACCAAAATGGGCCTTACTATGATTTATATGTCCAGAAAGGAAAAAGATACACCATAAGTACCAGTACTTTTTAAAAAAATCATAACATCATCTTCAATTTCTGGATCTTTGAAATATTTTATGCCCTATCTTGTATCTTAATGCCATCATTGAATTTCACTCCCTAATAGTTTTCTTGGCTGTTCTGCATATATACATTTCCTTTCTAGCATCTCGCAGTAAAACATCCACAGAATTTAATCTTCTAAATTATCTCCACAGCTAGCCCATCTCAATTTATGTCTTGGTTGGCATCAAAATCATTCCCAAATTTCATGAAGTATCTTTGTCAATGCCATCTTTATGGTCTACAGAGCCATAAATTTAGAAGTTTGCAGCAGCGCTATTATGGTCTGTTCCTTAGCCTCTTCCAACTGTGAATCTGAGCATTTAGCCCAAAGAGGAGCCTTAAGATTTGATAGATGAGCTGATGTCAGCATTAAGAAATCCTCAACTTTAATAAATAACCAAATTTCATCAAGTCTAAGATGACACTGAATGTAAAATACAGCACTATTTATGTGCTGCTAAGAAAGAAAAACTGCCCAAAGTGGGTAATCTAATAAAGGATTCCAGCGTGGAACAGGAAAACAGTGACTCAGAAGTAATCTAAATGAGAAATAAATTCCGTGCAGATGAAGATAGCAAGGAAAGTGGCCTGTTTCAACCATAACCATGGCTGTGGGAAAAGGGGCAAAAGTACTCCTTGAACCTCAAAGTGGTACTAATGAAGGTTTACTTTCTGAATTCACATTGGTAGGGTATACTCAAAACCTCAGGTAGAGGCTTTAATTTTAAAAGGTATCAGGTTAGTGGGTTCCCACATGTCTGGCAGACATAAGAAAGAATTCTTCCTGGAGGAAAGCTACTTTAACCCAGATGAAGAGCAACTGTGAGACACAGTTTGTTATCAGAGATGTTAAAATGTAAATGAGTAGGCATCCCAGAATCAGATCATTACAGTATTCTAAGATTTCTACAAACCCTTTTGAAACTATGTCACTGCTGATAATCAGTAATAGTTGTCTTCTGATGTTACCTTGGGCAAACAATTCAATTATGCAGATTAGATATGTGTGAGGCTCAGTACTTCAAACAAGGCAACAAGAGGTTTGAAATAGTACCTGTTATCTTGGTTCCTTGTTAAAGTCTTTGAGCATGTCAGGAAAGATTACCTGTAATACAACTAAAGTTTAACTGTTATAAACAGGGGGTTTTAAGTTCGATGCATTTTTCTTTAATTCCAAAAGTTATAAGGATGGTATATCATTAAAATATGATATGGTATTTTCATTGTTGTTCATGGAATATTTCTGCTTCAGGAAAAGGGCGTTTTCTATCTCCCTTCATATCTCTTGGGGAAAGTAAGTGAAACATTAAATTTCATGTTTCCTGATTTTTTAAAGTAAATGTTTCTATGGTAATTTTTCTCTGGCATGTAGATTATTTGTGCTTTCTCTAGGAATGCATTTGCTATAAAATCATGAAAATAAAACATACCAGATGTTCCATGTAGACTAAACAAATATTATAGTAGGTATCTTCATATTGGTATTGCTTTTTAAGTAATGGAGTTTCAACTTGCTCTATACTAAGCAGCTTTGCAGCCTACCTCATCACAATTATCAGGTACAGTGTGAAACTATTAATATGGATTCATATTTTACTTCATAATGCATCAATTTCATTATCATATTTTAAAAATAATATCTAAAAATAACATACAAGTGATTCTCCCTATTAAAATAATTACCTACATACAAAAGTTAAAATTTCCTATCTGCTCATCCGTCTGCCAATCTATTTCATACTAGCACATTTTAAGAACAAATCCACAGTAATCCGAGGAATTCAAGTAGATTGGAAACTATATGAATTTTAACATTCCAAATGATAGATTCTGGTTGAAACTGACTTCCCAGCACCAAAAAAATCAAGAAAGATATTAATTTAGTGTGTAAGACAATGTAGTTTAATTTAGCTAGATTTTAACAAGTTGATAAATTACAAGTTTAAATTTTCTGTAAGGCTTCATTAATTGAGCCTTTTTGTACTTGTTCCAAAATAACTTGTACTTGTTTTTGACAAGGTTCAGTCTCTAAACTTCATAAATATTGATCATAATTTAGTAGCTAGATTAAACACACATGAATATACTTTAATACAGAATCATGCATATATACATTTATTGGTGCAGGGTTGCATGCAAAACACATCCAACAAACATTTGCAGATAATACGGTTGGTATAATTGCCATACTAAGCACTGCATAAACAGTACTGAACATCATCTTGATTAATAAACAAGCATGATCCCTATCATATACTTTAAAATATATGTATATATAATATATATTAGAATTTTTAAAATGTGCTGTGATGTATGAAATTTTTCAATCAGTTGTGCATATCTGAAATATACAAGAATGTTAAAGATGAATGAAATGATTGTCTTCATTTTTAAAAATTTTAAATATTTTATATCTTCCTGAGAAATCTATTAAGACCTATTTCATCCTTGAAATGACTTTTAAGGTACTGTTAGTTCAAGAGGTATTTTTTAGTCATTGAAGTCAAACAGATCTTTTCTAGAGAAAATCATCTAGAATTCAGCAAAGAAAACCTAACTATTGATAATTTGCACCCAATTAATAAATGGGCAACATTTCCTTTCTTCCTTTGCTTGACCTTAGTGAATATTAGTGAGAAAAATATCAAAAGTACAATGTGATGAACATAACTGGAATTGGATTTTTTTGTAGTCTAGTAATGAACTTTATTTGTTTAATAATCTAAACATTTAAAATAATTTGCATCCATTTTCCTCTCTCCAAAGTTTTATTTTATATTTATTATTTATGAAATTCAACTTTTAATAAAAAGAGAGAACATCAAAATTAATGTCAGAAATCAAAGAGTGAATTAATATATGGTTCCCTACCTCATCCATCTCTGTCTTTTCTACATGACATCGAATTTCCTAAGATTGTTACATTATTCACATTTCAATCTTAGGAGACATTTATGGGGTTAAAATGGAGAGTGAAATAAATGGAAAGCTGAAACATGATGCCTTCTGTTTCTGCAATATTGGAAGAGAATCAAATGCTAAATAAGGCCTTTAGCAACATGATATTTCTGGCCAAATGATGGATATCAAGACTTTTTTGTTGTTACAAAAGGAAGCAATTTATTTAACTTCTTTCTTTCCTCCCATTCTTTCTGGTTTATTAGCCTCATTTCATTTCCATAAATTATCCCACTAAAAGAGGAAATGATTAATTGAAGATTGCTTCCTTAAAAACATTATTTCTTGTCATTAACAGCTGCAACATATTGTAACATTGTGTTATCCAAACACACTATGGTGCTTTTAAAGTAATTTTAATGTTTTGTTATTTTCAATTATTTTGTTCTACTATTCAGATTGTTGAACCCATGAGAATTTATTATGCCAATTTAAAACTCTGCTCTTCTTGTCTACTGTAATTTTCATGACAAAAGTTTGTATTCAAAACAGTTGCTTTCTAAGTGCGAGATGTATTTAAAAAGAGTTTCCAGTGAGATTGCTTTCTTTCTGGAAATCTACAAAATTACCCATGGGTCTTCAGTGGCATGGGTCTTCCTGAAGATGTGAAAATATGTTCATAGAAGTTCTCAAATCACATTATCTTCTTATTTTTCCATATTTGGAATTGTTGATATTGGGATATACTTGATTAGGCATCACTGCTTCCAGCATATCTCAAATCAACCTTCATAACTTACTAAACTTAAAAAATTTTGCTAGGCTTATATATACCAGCAGTTTAATGAAGTATTCTATCATAATCAGAGTTATAATCCCTATGCCTTTTTGATTGATGAAATTTTTAATCATTTCTTTTACAAAATCATGGTAACTCTTTGTCTTGAGTATGCCAAAGTTACCTGAAATTTCAACTTTTAAGTTCAGTGTAGTTGCCTGGATTTGCTATTCAGCAAACATCCTTTAAGCATTGGAGATTACTATTCTGCCAGGAATGGAGCACACAGTATTGGGAAAAATAACCAGTTTGGTAATAATTGGAACAAGACTACATGTGCACTAAAGAGATATGTGAAAAGAAATTGTTGAGAACTATTGAAGAGGAAATATTTTCTTTGATAGTTGTGTGGGAATAGGGTTGATGTGGGAAAAGAATTTATAATTTAGTTCAGTGAGGGTTCTCAGAAAAGGATTTTAAGTTTTTGAATTGGCAGTTTAAGCTAACACACGAGCAATAACAATAATGTTACTTATTGTACATACCACTACATGTACTCAGATGCTGTTCTAATATTTTACACAGACATATTTTAATCTTAACAAAAAAGATATTTAAAACTTTATAAAACTGTACACTATCATTGCTAAATAACCTAATGTGTTTAAAATGGTTTGCAATTGTTTGATTCAAAAAAAGATAGCAATAACAACAACTGTCTCACAGGCAAAGCAGGTAAACTGACAGAGAACAAAATGAGTCAGGCAGCAAGAACATATTTACCAAAAGTTAGAAGGTTATGACATCAACTTGTCTAAAGTCTTATTTTCAGCTAATGCAGAGTGGAAATATGATCACAAAATTCATTTTTAAAAAAATCAGTTGATCAAGAGAATTTTAATGATTCCTAAAATCTAGATCACAGAAAAATCTCCCAAAGCACCATAGTGCAACAAACACCATACTTAACAATACTGTAACAGAAAGACAGTGAGTAACCTCAAAGTGTTGCCTGTGGACTCCCCTGACACAAGCCAGGGGACACCACCAAACAACTCAATAAAGTCCATGATCCATTAACACAGTGTGTTCCATGTCAACTGTTCTCAGGTCAACTGATTTAATCCAGAGAGAGATTAACTTATACTTAACCTCAATATGTAAGATTCCATATCCTCAGGAAATCTTTAATCAACACTATTGAGCTTTTGATTTGTATTAGTTCACTATGAAGCCAATATATTCTCCAAAAAGTACTTAGAGTACAGCTATACTATGCTGCCATCCATGTGTGAAGCTGCTTGCCTTAGCAATCAACCTGATAGTAAGATGTCCCAAGAAAAAGAAAAGAATCTAATAAGGATAGAAGACAAGAATTACAGTATTTCTCTTGCTTATAAATGTTCCTGGAGAAAGGGAGAGAGGGAGGGAGGGGAGAGACACAGAAAGAAAATGAGAGAGAAGAACACATTGTCATTGGGTCTTTAATGTTCCCTACCTCGTACAAAACTTGTGCAAGTCGTTAGGTTGGAAGAGTTACAAAACAGAATGGATGTTTTTGAGTACCTTATAATAATCATTTTAAAAATATTTCTTATGTTTCTGTTTATAACTTACCAAATGAAGGGAAATTAATAGATTACAATTTACTAGTGTTTATATCTGTGCACCCAAATAGTTGGGTGCTGGGCTGAGGCCACATTAAATGAAAATTCTGGTCTTAAATTAGAAGTTGCTATTACAGAAAATTAACAGAACAATGGTATGCAATGGACATTTGCTTTTTATAATTATGGCTGATGGCAGCAGAGCCTAACAAAACATAAAGTCTGTGTATTGTCTATGACCCATAGTTACATGACAGGACCTTTAGCTTCACTGCTTACTAGTTAGAAGATGCCTCTCTCTATTTTTGCTTGCTGAAAGGGAAGAAAGAAAGGATTGACTTAAGGAAGAATGAGACTTTAAGTTATAGGCAAGAGTAGTTATCAAAGCAGACTAACTGAAGGCACCAAGCCAATGAACCAAATTAACCAGTTGTAGTTATCTTATCAAGGTGAGAAAGAACCTGAATGTCATGATTTCTCAAAGGCCATAAAATATTACTACATTAAACTAAAAACAACTTGCTATAAATCCTTTGTTAAGCCACAAATCATCTTCTATCAGATTTAACTATAGAGAGTAGCAGATAAGATGAATTATTGTAAATGTAAGAAAGCATTTACTATTAAGATGATTTATTTTTATCTATTTTTTTTCCTCGTACATTGAGAACAGTTTGCTGCCATTGGAAAAGATCTTAAAAAGAAAATAAAAGCCAAACAGGCTTCCTAGGGCTATCAAAAAAATTAACAAACTAGAGTGAATAGATTAACTGAGAAGAAGACAACTCAGTAATTTTGAATATATTGCACATATTTATAGTGAAGTACTTTCTTTCATCTCATGTAAGTAATAGGGCTGAGGGTATAGCACCATAGTGGAGCAGTTACCCAGCATGCTCGAGAGCCTGAGTTCCATCCCCAGCACTAAAAACAAAAAAATTAATTAATTGCCCTGTTTTAGAGGTCACATTGCTCTTCTCTGTGTCAACTAAGGTATTGAGGAATTTAAACAGAATTCAATGTTTGAGAGCAATAACTTATACCTTCAGCTTTGATAGATTTTGATAGGAATTTAAACAAAATGGGCAAGAAATAAATAAGTTACTCCTAGGGGGCATTCTGGTTTTTTGTTTGTTTGTTTAACTTTCATTTATTTATTTTCATGAACTTTTTTTGACAGTGATAAATATTTTTTTGAATTCTTTTCAAACATGTATATAGGGTAATAGTGTCTGTCTCAATCTACTGTCCTTCCCAACACCACCCACATTCTTTTAAGAGGGAAGACAATGGCTTTTCACATGTTTTTTTCCTAAATCTGTGGTTTTTTTCTATGTATTATCAAGCCACATATATTATAATTCATTCACAGACAGAGATTAGATGAATGGTTCCTCCTAAGAGTAATAAGATTTCTGGATCAAACATGTTTACACTGCAAAAAAATTAGTAGAAAAAAACTATTCCATGTAAACAGTATTGGCCTCAGTGACAAGGCATTCTCAGTGTTGGTGATAGTTCCTGAACCACAGATTTTCCAGCCCCTGCTGGACATAGCAATTCAATTCACCTCTATCCAGGGAACAGATGTCTTGTAAACTAGCACAGTAACATGTGCCATATTTCTTCAATTTGAGATGCACTAATAATTTCAGAGGGAAAAAAGCATGCCATATTCATTGTAGAAATTACACGCAAGGATATACAAGCGTGACTTGGAATCAGTTAAATATTGTTGTTTCTTTACATTTGAGTCATTTCTTATTCTGCTTTGTTTCCAGGGGATGGATCTTTTCAATAAGAAGAGACAGATACTTCCCAATATGGGAAGAGCTTTGTTTCACACCCAGGGCAATTGAGAAACACGCACTGAGGCTAATGTCCCTGGAGATAGCAAGTGATGGTGCAAAGTCAACTGCATCAGAGTGAGACAGGAGATGAGGAACATAGGCCATACACAGGGAGCAGATAGAAGAAGGGTTTGGGAAATTCTGAAATCTAGAGAAAGCAAGCCATATCAGTTATGACAGACAAAAGTACTCAACTGGTTATGACAAGAGTAAAACTGTCAAAGTGATGCCAAAATGGGTGGGGGAGGGCATAATTTTTAAATTAAAAACCTAGCTGGGTTTGAAGTAGAGAGCAAAAGTTTTTCATCTGTCTACACTGTCAACCTTCTAGGATGTGAAAATACATTTATTATTTTCTAAATTAATTTAATGAGTTCCAGATTGTACAGGATGTCATAATGGAAACAGGATTATATAAGATAATATGGAATTTTGTTCTCTCAATGAGTTTTACCTAGATTCTCTGTGTTGTACTTTTGATCTGAGCTATGTTTCAGTTACCACATTGAAAGAGGTTACATTAAGGGTAAAATAATAGAAACTTAATCAGGAAACAGGTTTCCATATTGCTGCATTTTATTACATACTCTTGCCATATTCCATAGCCTAATTCTTGAAAATAATAAAAGATGTGTCATTTTAAAATAAGGACAATTGAAACCACATTGCATTGTAATTGTGCATCTTTCTTCTGAGCCATCCCAAACATTTCACACCAATTGATCTCCAGGACAAACTTGTGGATTATTTAAGAATTATTGGTAAGGAGTATAAACTTCCTGATCTCTACCTTCTATAAAATACTAGATAAATATTATTGGATGGTGAATTTAATTTTACAGATGAAGAACAAACATAAAGAGGCAAAAATAATTTCTAAGAAACAGATTTTTCTTTCCAAAAGGCCAGTTCAGTAATTTTTCTGCTAGATAATATTATAATACAAACTGACTCCATTTAGTCAGAGAAGGGTTTTATAGTAAAAATAATTTCTTATTGAGTATTATGATGTCATATAAAAATACTTAGTTATACTACACGTATGACTGATTTTGCTAATATGTTATTTGCAGGTAGACAAATCTCTGCGTATGCTTTGTACAACCCATAACCTTATGATTGGTCTGTTAGGTAGGCATTTGGATTCTGAAATCATTGCAGCCTTTACTTTTCTGCCATCTTGAATCACTCTGAATCCAGCTTCCAACATAACAATTTGTCTTCTGAATTTCCAGATAAATATCTTGGAAAGTTGAGATTACTTTTCTAACATTGTCTCATTTCATTTTCTTGTCACTGGCCAGATAATCATCATGTCCACAGCCTCGAAGAGAGAATCATTTATGGAGTAGAAAATAGTAGCACATTTCTGGAATGCAGTCCAAAGTCACAGAGAGCTCTGGTCTATTGGCAATTCCAAAGACGAAATGAAGAACGAAAAGAAGAGGTACAGGGACACAATTGACGTGATTATTTCTATCTCACACATACTGTTAAGCGACCCCAGAATTTTTTACTTGACAACAAAAAGTACACCTTATCCTTTTCTTAACTGACTAATAACTCATTCATTTAGTATTATTGTAGACTAATTGTGTAACGGGCTTTCTGCTAGAGGTTGGTAAAACAAATGTGACCTGGCAAGAGTTCCTACCCCAGAAGCAGTTTTGGAATGTATTTTCAAGTCTCCTTATTTCTTACTGTGGTTATCTACAAAGCAATTGTTATTTATATTTGTTCATCCAAAAAATCAAGTCTTCCTACAAATTTTGACTTTCCTTCAATTAATTCTGCTATCCAAATGTGTTTTCCTTTCTCCACAACTTTCTCTTCAAATGGGAGAAATTTGGGAGAAGGGAGTAAAAGATTTATGACAAAGGATCTGAGGTATCCTGACAAACTATTGAGGTAGTCTCAAGCAGATCTTCCTCAATAGATCAGTTTTTTCCTTTATGAAAATAAAGAATGTATACCAAAAATCTCAGTGAGTACTCTGAACCTTTAAAATTCTTTAAAAGCATTAAAAAGGGGGAACCAGACTCTTTAGTTGATTTGTAAACCTTATTATGTCCAAATAAATTTACAAACATAATATGAATATATAAAGGTAAAATTATTCCTGTTTCTTCTTGACACTTTAAGCAGACTTGAATCTATAGAATTACATTGTGCAAATATCAGTTGAGCTTATACCTTGTCAGGTTAGGCTTTTTGATATCTCTATTGTAAATTGTGTTCAAAATAAAAGTGAGGTTAGATTATATTCAACAGCATATCCTCAAATTTTATTTCCTAACCAAGACCTCATGAGTTGAATAAATAATTACTAAACTTGAAATCTCAAATTTATTTGTTCTGCTTACTCAACTGCTGATTTTTTATTTCATTTTTTCAGATCACCTAATACCCTCTCGTGTCCTAGAATCACAGTTGTGTCATTCCAATTTCAGTATTCAATCTGAAGTTTGAGTTATATGTATAAACTTACTTTCAACTTTATAAAATAAGATATACCATTGTTCTTTCCTCTAGCTTTTTCAGCATATAAAATTGCTTTAATGGGAAATTCTATTTAAACAGTGACACAAAGCATGTTAAAAACAATTGATGGATGTAATTCTTTTCCCTAATGGGAGAATCCTATCATTTTTCTTAAATTTTAAATTTTGTTAAATGCTAAAATGTGTCTCAACAAACAATGTAAATTTTTACTGGCATAGTTTTAGCTCTTATATTGCTTGTACATATATAATTATGTCATTATACCCTTTATCTCTCCTAGATCAGAGTGGATGATCATATCATCAGGACAGAACAAGGACTTCTGCTACGTAGTCTGCAGAGGAAGGATTCTGGAAATTACCTGTGTCATGCTGTGGAACACGGCTTCATACAAACTCTCCTTAAAGTGACCCTGGAAGTCATTGACACAGAACATCTGGAAGAACTTCTTCATAAAGATGATGATGGAGATGGCTCTAAGACCAAAGAAATATCCCACAGCATGACACCTAGCCAGAAGGTCTGGTACAGAGACTTCATGCAGCTCATCAACCACCCCAACCTGAACACAATGGATGAATTCTGTGAACAAGTTTGGAAAAGGGACCGAAAACAACGACGGCAAAGGCCAGGACATACTCAAGGGAACAGTAACAAATGGAAGCACTTACAAGAAAATAAGAAAGGTAGAAACAGGAGGACCCACGAATTTGAGAGGGCACCCAGGAGTGTCTGAGCTGCATTACCTCTAGAAACCTCAAGTAGAAACTTGCCTAGACAATAACTGGAAAAAAAAAATGCAATATACATGAACTTTTCTTCATGGCATTATGTGGATGTTTACAATGGTGGAAAATTCAACTGAGTTCCACCAATTATAAATTAAGTCCATGAATAACTTTCCTAACAGGCTTTCTTCCTAATACCAACACCTAATAGAGATCACAGGTGAGCACAGATGTTCACTTTAGCAGACTTTATGTTTCCTATGAGATTTCATTGTACAGGTATCGCTTTCTTCCTTGCCTGAGAAATAAAAATGTCATTTGCCATATTGCCATCTA
Organism: Glaucomys volans; assembly: GCA_020662805.1. Taxonomy (NCBI): domain Eukaryota; kingdom Metazoa; phylum Chordata; class Mammalia; order Rodentia; family Sciuridae; genus Glaucomys; species Glaucomys volans. Next base: position 52,604 of record JAJEJO010000780.1, read on the forward strand.
AAGGAGAAAAACTGCATCAGCAAAGCCATTTTATTGAACTAAAAGTATAAAATAAACTGCATGGATTTACTAAGCTGATGAATATTCCAAAATGTGGTTGGATTCAAGGATACTTTTTGTCTACCAGCACTCGTGTTTGTATGTACTGGAGGAGTGAAATAAGTAAAATGATACTGAATGAAATATTCTGTGGAAATATAAAAAACATAAGCCATCCATCATCCAGAAGAAAAATGGAATACACTGATCTACTACTGATATCTTCTTTCAGCTTTGATCTAAAGATGTATTTTATTAAAACTATAATTTAAATGTACCATGACAAATATGCAGTAAAAATTAGCTGTTTTCTAAGCTAGAGTAGGTTTTTGTCTTACAATTATTATGCTATATAGTTTCTTTTAAAAATTCCGATTGTGTGCTGCTTTTTTTCTTTCAACATTTTGTTTTGAGTTCTGTAGGAGGGATAGCTGATGTTACTCTAGAAACATATATACATCATTTACTGGTAATCTCCAAAACAGGATGTAAATTATGCCTTATTTCTCAGAGGAAATCAAACAAATGGAAGCTGTTGACACCTCTCCTTTTTAAAGTATTATTTAAATTAATTCTAACTTGCATAATGTTCTACGCAAAACAGAGCATTTAACCAGCCAAAACAAAGGGAAAAAAACAACTTGATTTGCTAAATGCATTTTATTATGTCCAAAGGATCAATGAGGAGAAATGAGCTGTACAGCTCATGAAAACAAGCTTTTTCTTAATATAGTGTTAATAGAAAATGCTCTTAATTCTGTGCTGGAATCTCAGCATGATTTTAGGCATAAAATTTCTCTCATGATTCCACTAGGAATTATATTAGCCACTTAATGATTTATGAAAAGAGAGATCAATATTATCCAGAATAACTTTCTAAAGACAAATTCCCATCTGTTTTGGTCTAAATCAGCTATCTCTTATCTCACCTTGTTTAATACAGTTATCTGTATAAAGAACACATCATTCTTCTCAGGTCAATGGGAATGACTTAAACTATTTTCCAGGACACACCCCACACTTACAAAATGTGAAACTCTTTGTTTCTTGTAACAAGTCACAAAATAAGGTAAACAATTTTTAATTAAGGATTTGCCTACTTTGTTGTCCCAAGATGATTCCTTGAGAATCATGGACTTCAAGATGCCTATACTTTCAGCATTATAATACTGTTCTTTAGCACCTCACTCCCCTTTTCAGGAATTTCTCCCTAGGTCCTTGTCATGCACAAAAATGCAAAAAAAATGTCTTATTGCTAATTAATGAAGTGACATTGAAGTTTTAACTCCAGTTGTCTTGGGATTCTAATTAAACAGCACTAATTTCTCACCTCAGACTGCAGCGCATTGTTACTCCCCATCAGCTGAAATATTTCCCAGATGGAAACTCATGTTTCAGTTTTAATGATTATTTGAATAAATAATTTGTTGACACTTGTTCAAATAAAAGCCTAAAAGTATTCTACATCCAATTTCAGGCTCCATTGACTAATATGGTGTTGCTTTTGGATGTGCATCCTCAAATGGAAGCTGGATTGTTAAACTGTTTGAAGAACACACTCCTGTACAGAAAATAGTGTATATGAAATATAAGTCAAGGAAAAGAGTGCTCCAAAAATAGATCATTATTTGGTGGAGTATCTTAACGGCACTAAAATTCAGTTGTAGCATTTTGTTCTAAATTTGCAGCTGAAACAAATTTATTCACAATAACAGAAGTATCTTATTTCTTCTTAGTGTTTAAAAATAAAGGATTTGAAGGGATGGATATTGTATGGTAACTTCATGGATGCCTTCCAAAATCTGAATGCATTCTGGTTAGCATTATGAAATATCAATAGAAAAAAGTCTAGACCTCAATTAAAAGCATCAAAAGAAAATAAATCTACTGGCATGACTTTATAAACCATCAGGTCTAAATTTTTGAAGAAAATTATAGATATAACTTGCAGATAATTAGCTCTTATTACAGTCATCATTTTCTGCCGATGTGTATTGAGAAGGGGCAGTTTGCACGAAATAGAATTAATGTCCCATTTAATAATTCAGTTTTAATAGACTTTGGCATATGCATGTATCATCAGAGATGAAACTTGGTTAAGAGACTCATGTGACCTTAGGGAAATTATAACAGCAATCTTACAGTATAAAAAAGATGCATCACAGCAGAGAAATTAAGGCCCCATTGAAATCAAATGTAAAGTGTAAATGCATGTAAATGCACACATATTGCTTCTTTTTATGTATTATTTAGTGATTTTTAATGGTATGTGTTTAATATTTTTGCTACCTACACATTAGGCAAAAGAGATGTAAATAATTTCAAAGAGGAAGAATAGTGTAAAATACAACTTTCTATAGGTACTCCATTTCAATGTGTTGAGCATCACCCTAAAATGCAAGACTTTCCCACACAGGTGACAAAGTGATTTATGTAATATTTAAGGGCAGAAGGTGTGTGCCCATTCAACAAGCATGCTTTTTGCCAGGTAGTAAATATGTTCCATATCTGTATATATCATTGCATTTCAGATGGGAACTAGAAAACTGGAGAGAAAAAAATGTAATGAAACTGCTGCTGTAAATTATTCCTTTTAGCATGTATTCAGTTGCTAAATACACATTTCTTCAAAATATTTGAATTCAGATGTCTTTACTGTTCCCTGTAACATATGGTGTTAAGGAACATAAGCTTAGGAAATTCTGAAAACCAGATTCAGGTTGCTACATAATTAGTTAACAGATTTCTTCATTGTAGTCGTCTGTAAACTAGATTCTATATTTATGATGATGATGTGAACTTTTATGACCTTTAAATTAAATATTGTTCTTTTTGATGTCATGCTTAAAAAAATAAGGGGGTGAAATTTTATAATGTATCATTACCATCATTAGTTTGGTTTCATTCCAGATCTATAAAGATGGCAGGTGATTGTTATTAACATCATCTATTCTGAAAGTCACAGGCAAGCATTTTGTTAGTTTGGAAGGAATCAGTACAACATTTGAATATCTTTGTCTTACAAATTCATTTTTTAAACATGATTTCCATTTAGTTGACATCTATCAGGTTTCATGACTTCAAAGACACACTCACTAATAAGTAGGATTCAACGTTACTTTTTTGTGTAATAACATATTAGATATAAAGTGGCCCAATGCCAAAGACACCGTGCTTTTTATTTTAAATTTGTCTGTAATAATTATTTAAAATCAATGTCAATGTTTACAAAATACATGTTTCCATAAAGAAGAAAACATTATGTTTGAAAACGTTTGCAAAATCCTAATAGTTTGATTTCTAACAATTTTCTTACACTAGTTAATTAAATAAATATATATTTTTAGGTTAGTAGGTTAAGATGACCCCCAAATGAAATAGAGAAGGAAGCTGCAACAATGGGATTCATATAGTAAGGTCATATTCATAATCAACCTAACCAAAGACAACATCATTTCAAACATTCAGGCATATCACAATCAGAGGGAACAGTACCAAATCTAATCAAATGGTACCAAAAAAAAAAAAAAAAAAGAGAGATGAATTTGAGTGTAAAGAAAATGGACTTCTAGACACTTTGCCCTTTAGAACCAGATTCCTACCTGCTCAAGTGTCACTGAGAGCTTGACTACCAATTCTGCACTGGTGGCTTGTTAAGGGATGAGGGTGCTGTATGAGACAGGATCCTATCCTCCAAGAGCTCACTCACTGTGAGATGAAAGTAGCATTGACGTAAATTGCCACCTCATCTCTGGCAAGCTTTTTCTGATCTGCCTGTCCTTAGACCACACTAACTACCTTCTCTGTGCTAAATCTGTGCCTTGTATATACCTTCTATTGACTCATTTATCACATAAGTGTGATTTTCTTGCTCACATTCTTGAATCCCTTTTCTGACTGTGAGATCCTTGAGAACAGGGTTTGTTTCCAGTTCAGTTCTGCCCCAGAACCTAGCATGATGGCAAATACAGGAAGCAGATCAGTGCACCTCTGTTGGAAAGAATGTGTTCCAAGGTGGTAGGTACCAACTTGAAGTTCATGATAAGTGTGCTGAGTTCAAAGAGGAGGGAGGAGTTAGTGTGGGAGGAGAGATCATGGAGCACTTCAGACAAAAGGTGACATCTAAGCTGTGAATTGAACCATCAGTCAGATTTGCCTAGATGGAGAAAGAGAAAGAAGGACAGTCTGGGTAGAGGAAATAGGAAAATGGAGGAGAGGTGTGAAAAGTGCTTTAAAAAAAATATGGGAATTAGTATTCTAAATAAATAGAGCCCAGGGTTCAAAAGAGAGCACCCCACTACTTTGAGTCAAAATGATGGACTCATTTGTTTTTTCCTGGATTGTGATTTCTCACCTTTTACTTGTAATTCACATTCTCATCCCAGGCAGGTGGTATCATGTGTCATACATTCTACCTCCTACCCCACCCAGACTCTCCTTATGGTCCCTCTTAATATTGACCTCACTTATTTTTACTCAGATGGAGTCATAATCCTGGGTGCTGTTCCTACAGCCATCTTCCATCTAGTCTTTCCGCCACAATTTTGCCTCTAGTTCAACCCACCACACTTAGCTGGAGTTTGGAATAACACAGATGAATGGCTTCGAGACGCTGGCTGACCTGTTGACCCCTCTGTGCTTAAACACAGTTCAAACAGAAGCTTCTGATGCATTTCACCTACCTCACTCATCTAGTGTTAGAGTACTCATCCTGGGGCTTCAAGGTTGCCTTGCCAATTAGCAAGGAGGCTTCTGAAAAAGAGTATTAACATATGAAGCATGTATTAATTCAAAGGATACCATAGATGGAGTACCTTGTGGCTAAACAATGCTATAGGTGAGATTAGCACACAGAGTTGACTGAAGTTTCCTTTTTTTTCTAAGTGAAAACAAAAGAGATGAGGCCTCGCTTTGCCTTGAATCTGTCTACTGCACACCACCATTACATTAAACTGTCAAGTATTTTCTCATATAACAAAGGAATGTATTTTATTTCTCTTAATCTAAACAATATACTTGTAGATACAATGTTTATTTATATAGTACCTAAGCAAAAGTTCTCATAAATGTGTTCAAGTCATCACAACTTGGGTAATTTTGAAGTCTCAACTTCCATCTTCTCTTTGTATATCTCACTGGAGCATTAGACCTCAAGTAAATACATTTTTTAAATCCATGCCATTTGTGTAGCCCAGTTCTTAATGTTTTGTTTATTTTGTTGATAGCTAAATCCAGAGAGGTTTAAGCTCTTTAGGCAAAGTTTGTGTCTAAAATCAAACACTTTTTTATCCACTTTAGGTTGCATTTTTTTAATGCACTTCAATTTTCTGGGAGTTGACTTCCTTGCATTTCAAATAAGAGTTACAGTTTTACTAGGTCTCAGATACTTGTCAGTTGAAAGTACTTACAATTTTATTTGGTTTGGAAAATAGGCTAAATTATTATCTAATGACTATTATATAGCAACAGAAAAATTCCTGTATTTATATGGAGAAATATACTGTCAATGAGTATATTGAATTCTTACAAATATGAAATGTATTCACTCTAGAGCATAGGCACATACTTATCCTAGGGTTATTATATTTTGAATAAAGCAATTGTCTACTCGTCAAATTTAGAAACATGCAACTTATTTTTTCCTTTATCTAACTCCTTCAGAATTCAAAAACTAAACAATATACACTGTAGATTTCAAAATCCTCTCTTTAAAAAGTAGCCTATCTGCCTGCTTTCTGTGGAGACAGGAATGTAATTTGTACTTGTTTCCAAACTGATTTCTTTCTAAACTTCTTTGTGTCTTTGTGTTTATTGAAATTACGCCATATTAGGTAGCTCTTATTCATTATATACTTCATCATATATAAGTATCTGTATGTTTTTAAAATGAAATATCTAATACAAATTTATTTGATTAACTGTATATTGAAGTTTAGAGCAGAAACTATAGGAGATTGTATCTATTATAATTTAATATTAGAATATGAAATAAACAACATAATCAGAGGCATAGAAGCATCAATACATCCTGTACTAAGGTTACTGCCTGGTGATGGTAATTTTGTACTTTTTATGTCTCTTTGCTGTGCTCAAGATATTTTCATGATATCCTTTAAGGCTTCTCATACAGAGTAGGACAGATTTCTGTGGCTCTTTTTGTTCTCATTGTTGTTGTTGTTGTTTTCTTTTTTGTTCATTGTTTTTTGCAGTATTGGGGATCAAACCCAGGACATCATGCATGCTAAGCAAGTGCTATATCAATGAACTACATTCCCAGTCCCAGGACAGTTTTATTAACCCAACTTTATATGAGAAAAATCAATATATGTCTTACTTAGATTCAACATTTTTCAACATTTAGCAAGTTCTTGGTTTTGTTTAGTTTTAGTTTTGTTTTGTTATTGTTGTTGTTTGATTTTTGTTTTTATTTTTGTACTGGAGATTGAATCCAGGGGCACCTAACCACTGAGCCACATCCCAAGCCCTTTTTATTTTTTATTTTGAGACAGGCTTTCACTAATTCCTTACAGCCTCACTAAGTTGCTGAGACTGGCTTTGAATTTGTAATCCTCCTGCCTCAGCATCCCAAGTCACAGAGATTACAAGCTTGCCCCATCAAGTCTGGCTACAGTTAGCAAATTTTTAAAACCGAAATTACAATCTTGTTATTCGTTCTCACCTGATCCAATCAGAATAGAATCTTTTTGTCATCATATTGTATCACAGAGTTTTAATAAACAGCTACTACAATAAAAATCATTTTAGTTTAGATCACCCAAACACAAAGCACCTTTAAGAAAATAATTTATTGATGTGGGCACTTTGCAAAAATACAGAAAATGGATGAACCAATGAAAAGTTGGTCAGGTTCAGTTATAAAGTATTTTAATTGGTGTCTATAATTTATTTGCTCTAGAAAGTCAAAGATTCTTTCTGAATCTTTCTTAAATTGTTTAAATGTAACAAAAGAGAATGTTTGAATTGATACAAAATAGACAATAGGTATAATCTAAGAAAAAAAGCTGTAATCTAAATGCATGTTTGCCATCTACTTTTGTAAATAATTTTGTTTAAAATATAACTATTTAAAAATAATTTGAAATACTACTTTTGTAAGAAATATAACCTTACATAAAACCTTAAAAAAATCAAGGATATTTCACAAACAAATTTTAAAAATTGTTTGCATTCAATACTAAATATGTGGTTACATCAACTATAAAAATATTTGTCATTGAATTGCTGCTTCCTAGGATATTACAAATGTCAATATCTATGCCACCAGATTTCAGAAGGCAATCCCATGTAGGTTCTCATTCTTCAGCACCAGTAGTTATAATCTTCCCATGTTGTGTTTATTCAATCCCAATACATGTAACTTGTGAAATATTTTTTTTACTTAGTGCATAACCAAATTTATAAATTTGTAATTAATGGGTTATACCAGAAAGTTTTAGAAATTCTAAAAGGTGCAAAGAACATTTTGTTGAAATTCCGAGTTCTCCAGTCTGCCACTGAGTTGTGAAGTTCCTCAGTCCCACCTTCTAGCAGAGTGGTCCTTGGTCAACAGACAAGCCCAGTAGAAGTGAAATTAGGAGTGATAACTTCCCTTGGAGTTAAACACCAAGTTTTGGTCCACTCCCAATCAAAAATGACACCTCAGAAAACAGGTTGTTCTTATTTGTTAGGCCATATAAAATATTTCTATTATCTTGAAATCCAAAATTTAGAATTAAACATAGATTAGGGTTGTCAATTTTATGTGGATGTCTCTTTCATTTCCTAATAAACTATGCATCACTTTGCCATACTAAATAGCATTCAACTGTGTAGTATTTAATTACAGTATCTTTTAAAAATTGCCTTAACATAGTAAAGCCCTAAAAGATGTTTCCACCTTGTTACAAACAGAGCATTTCTCTGGAGGAATACTCATCAGTGAGGAAAAGCTTCCTCGTTGCCCCATGACTGTCATTTCAGAAACTTTGTGCTAAAATCATAACTTGAAAAGAAAAGAAAAAAGAAATTCACATTTTTTGAAGATCTTGCCATCCTATTACTATCCCTTTCTTATCCTTACTAAAATGAGACTAGTTCCCCTAATTCTTTTCCATTTTGGAAGTTCTAGCACCTATTTCATTCCAGGGAGTAAACTCTCTCATAAAATTCATAAAATTCACTTCACCAATAACCTATGTAATATCTTGATTCTATAGTCACTTGACCTGTTTCTCCAACCTACCTGTTGTTATCAGAATGGCAATGAGTTGGACTTATTTTCATTTTAACTATTCTAGTTCAAATGATGATTTCAAGCTCTAAGATGCATTGGGAAATATATCATAAATAAAACCATGATATAACCTATATATAGTAAAATGAAATGGACACCATGTATTCTTTATTCTCTACTCTGTTTAAAAATGTGTCCATTCTGTTCTTTGAAATGCCCATAAAAATGCACATAATGTTCCTTCTTAATCATATTTTTATTTTTCTCCTCCAGGGAAATCAATAACCTGAATTTCCTACCCATAAATTCTTTATCTTCCATTTCTCCTTTTGTATTTCCTATTGTCAGGATCTACAGAAGCAATTTCAGAGATCAAGAAAGTTTTATTCCCACATAGAAATAAAAATATAAGTATCCTCAGAGGCAGAGGGGTAGAGCTTAGTGTCTAGAAGCGGGCCTCCAGGCCTCAGACCATCGATGCTACATGCATTGAGCATATCTAAGTCCTCAGAATAACATTCAAAAAGGAGTTAGATAGAATTAGTCTCCAAGAAACTCACAACCTTCTGAAGAGGGAGAAAAACACAAACTTTAGCATTATGTCATAATAAAATATAATAATAAGTAGTTGTGGTAGTAATAGTGGTACTACTAAAACTGGTGATATTAAGTGGGCAGAGCAAACCATTTTCTTTACTAAGTGATTCACTTTTATTACTTTATCATTACAAAAGCTCCAAAAATCCCATTTTTATCAGTTAAAAAAAATTAGATAGAGAGTGGTTAAATAAATAACTACCGCATTCACACAAACACAAGTGGTAGAAATAAAGTTCTAGACCTAGTGTGATTCTTGAATCATCTGTGTTCCTGAAAAGGTAAATGGTTATCACAAATGTAATTTTAGAGGACCATGCTATATGGAAAAAGTGGTAAGGAATGTTGAAGAGTTTTGAAAGATGAGGGAAGGCATGCTCTTAGTTGACTGAGGAAGAGGGGTGATATGGTTTAGATGTGAGATGTCCCCAAAAGGTGATGGGTGAGACAATGCAAGATGGTTTAGAGAAGAAATGATTGGGTTATGAGAGCCTTAACCCAGTCAGTGAATGAATCCCCTTATGAGATTAACTGAGTGGTAACTGAAGGTGGATAGGGTGTGCCTGGAGGAGGTGGATCATTGGGGGCACGCCTTTGGTGTATATATATTTAATATCAGGTAAGTGGAGTCTGGTTCTGCTTCCTAATCTCACAAGAGTCTATTCACTAGGCCACACTCTTCCAACCATGATGTTCTGCCTCACCTGGAGCCCCAAGGAATGGAGCCTGCTGTATTTGGTCTGAGACCTCTGAAACCATGAGCCCCCAAATAAATTTTTCCCTTTCTACAACTGTTGTGGTTGAATCCTTTAGTACAGCAGTGAAAAAGCTGACTAAAACAAGGGGTTTGCCTCCCTCACCCAGTCTGGGGACATACCAAGTGCAAATCCACAGAGCAGTTGAGAGAGGGGCTCTAGAGGCCAGGAAGTTGGGTGTGATGGCAGTTGGGAATGTGTTGGTATTTTTAATACTCCTTGGCCTAAGTTCTCCCACCTAAGTAGATTTTTCAGTTCTTCACATGTAAAAAAGAAATGACAAAGAACTAATCCATAAAGTTGCTTACTAATAATGCTAATCTATATTCAGTCCTGATAAAAAGATGCTCCTCTTTGTTTCCAGAAAAAACACTCTTAATTACACCTACTGCCACACTTCCCAGACATGTTGCTTGCTCAGTCTCTTATGACTGTAATTCCTCCTTCTTCCCATTCTAAAGTAATCATTATAACAATAGCAATAATTTCCCTTCCCCTTGCCATTGCGTTGAACATGTCTACTTTTTGCCTTTTAAACTTTTAAAAAGAAATTCTACAAGAATTCCAATTAAATATTTAAAAATAATATGTTTGTACCCTTCCTGTCAAAATTCCACTAAATCAAGATACTAACAGTTATATGTTAGTTTCTAACTATACTATCTTTTAATTCCTAATTTTGGGGCTATATTTGCCATCATCACCCTCAGGGATGTACTGTAAAAAGTAAATTAGTCAACTGGTTTGTACTAATAAATAATTTGTGTATTTTTAATATGCAATTTTTGAAGTTAGTATTTTCAAGGCATTTTTTAATATGAAGGCATATTTTAATATGAAGGCATTTTCTAATATTTTTTAATAAACTATCTTGCAAAATTCAAAATAATTCTTTTTATATAGGCTCAATAAAAACTATAGTGTATTTAAGTGTACTTTTGTGAAAAATCTTGGAATATAGTCTAAGCAAATGCAAATGCTGATTATGAGCTTTCAAAAGTAGAATCAAACTTGAAAAAAATATATAAGAAATTATATCTTATAATAATTCACAAGAAGAAAATGTAAGAACAGGCATTTATTCATAGTCTCTAAAGAACACATGAGAAAGAGCACTATCATAATTCACACCTAGAAAGACAATAATTTATGCAAAATCATTCCCTTTAAAAAGTAAAGATGAAAAGAGACATGACACCTCAAAACCCTGCCAAGCTAAGGATAAACACAAGAAATAAACCATATGTGTTGTGGGAGGCAAATCCACAAAGAAACTGTTAGGCAAAAATCAGACCCAAGTATGACATGATCCAGATGTTCACTAATATGAATGTCTCAGCAAAATCTGACAGACTTCAAGGTCTGGTAGGAAAGGATAAAAGGTCCAACAGTGTGAACACTGATCGGCTTCAATTATTTGATAATTCTTTTTAAATAATTGCTTTTTGTTTGAAGTATTTTCGTCTTTCAGCTTTAACTATCTTGGAAATTGATAAAAAGCAGCATAAAGAGATGAAACAACAATGCAGGCTTTGAAGTGCAATCATTCTGGTTGTAGGAACTTTAAGAGACCATTTGGGCTGGTCCCCAGGAAGGAATATTGTGTGTATTAGATAATCTGAGAGGGTGGGAAAGAGTGAAGACAATACACAAATATACTGTCCATAACTGAATGGAGTATTCAGTTTAAAACTCAATAGGCAGTATACGTACTCATAGTAGATAACATGAAAATATTTTTCATGGAAAATTTGAAGTGGGTTTTCTTAAGTATGGATGTGGCCTCCTGGTTATCTAGTTCTCAGCAACCTTTCTCAGTGTTTGTGAAGTCCTGTGCTTAAATTTCTTGCACAGAATATAACACAGCTCACTGTGTATATCCAACTTTCATTTATTAGCCACATGATGACATAAAGTATTTAACAGAGCATTAAAGGATTAGAGATTCCTCAAAATTGGAAATGTTAAGAGCATAAGGAGGAGAAAATACCAAATTTTCTGAGGACAGGAAGAAAGGGCGAAGGCCAACCAAGAAAGGAAAGGGAAGAACATGCTTTGATCTTCAAAAGAATAAGCATAAAATGAAGAGATATTATGTATTTTTTATTTGCAGTGCAAATGCTTGGCTTCCTATCTCATTCCTCTTTTTACTCTTCTAGAGAACCCACTCTTATGTGCTATTGATCTCTGTCTTGTCTACCTTGGTCAAACATCCACTAAGTCCTGGCTACTAAAAACACATGCCCAATGTGTGGACTGAAGACGAGGCATCACCTGGGAGCTTATGAGACACGCACATGCACACTAACCATCCTAGACGTCCTGAATCAGAAACAAAATTTTAGCTCAGTTCCCAGGTGATTTGTGTACACAATCATGTTTGAACAGCAGTGCTCTAAATGACTCATTTGTATAGGCTTGGATCCAATTCTCTCTAAAGTGCATAGATTTGGATCATTCTTACTGTATCTGATGATTGATTGCTTAAGTCCCAATGGCACCACACAGGTTTTCTCCTGTCTGAAACCTAAGAAGGCTCTCCTACCTCCTAGGTCTACTGGCCCAAATGGTGGAGATCAGATAAGAAGACACCAAGAAGTAAGGATGTAAGGGCCCCAGGACATTAGGTTAGTTACTTGGTCTATTGGTGAAGAGAAGCTGTTACAAATTTTTGAGAATTATTATGATAGAAATCTATAGAAAATTGTTTGATTTTAATAATATTTATTCAGCAATAATATAAGCTAGATTAGAGGTATAATTTTCCTTAGAAGATATTTCTAATTCAGCAATTAAGAGTGATATTTTCTGTTTATTTTGCATTAAAATTCAGAATATGGAAAGCTCACCTACAGAAATAGTTTTATCTAGTTTATAAACAACATTCTTAGGTGATGCAATGCAATGGAAGGGTATAGTTTTTAACCTAACGCTGTCTTCTTATTTTCTTTGTATTTCCTAGGATAATGAAAGTACAGTTTTCTCTGGATTATTCCAGTATTATGTTTCCTGAAGTTTGGCATAAGTATGAGAATTGCTGTTTAAATTTCTCAACAATTTTTCCAACAATTGTATTATATTTTTTCTATGAAAGAAATACAGTAATTTAAATACTTCCTCTAAATAGAAATACTTGGATTACCATTGGAAAGATGTTTTGCATTTAAATGTGCAACATTAATCAAAGCTATTTCCCTAGAATATCTTAGTTCCATTAACACCTAATAATGTATGTACACTTTAGCATGCAACCAACATTAGCAATGTACAATGTGCACATGTCATATATTTCTAAGACTTGATTTATTTCTTGAGTCATGCTGGGTGGTCTACTACTGCTTTTTACACTATTACCAGCTGATCCCAAGTTCAGGGTTCTTGAAAAGCATCATAAATAAAATCCATGTGTGCATTGTTCAAGTACCAGACAATATTTACAAAGGTTTCAACAAGTTTGCCAGTTCACTGCCAGCAAAAAGCACCCATGTCTACCATTAGTTGTATAATCACAAGTGTTTTCATAATGTCGAATTCACCCCAATAATCTTTCTTGGCAAATTCAAGTATGACTGTGAGGAATAAAATTATTTATTTATGCTGCACTCACTGTTGCATGTCAAAGCAACAGACACTATCTGTTTAAAGTAGCCTGTGCACTTCTTGTTGGATTACGAATTGTCAACAGATCTGCACACTCTCATCAAACAAAATATCTGTCCTAAAATTGGAGGGGGGTCCATACACTATTGTTTGTATGAAAATAGTTTATTGACTAGCAGCAGCCTTATGTGCCTATTAAATATCACTTCAGAAAAAAAAATGAAGTACTGGATGTTTTATGTCAATGAGATTTCAGGAAACGGGGACTTTAAGTTAAAGCTCAAGGGAGTTTCCAGTCATGCAGTTTGAAAAATGCAGTTTTATCTTAAGCCCTCTGTAAATCATCTTAAAATACTGCTGATTAGGTAATGTGTAACACAGACTCTTAAATTTTTGTTGGGGGAAAGGATAAATTGGGAGCAGTGGGAATGGGGGTCCAGGGGCAAATGGAGGTACAGGAAAGTTTACAAAGCAGATACACTGATTGTGTGGTTGTTAGAGGAAAGTGCCTAACAGAGAGGTGCTAGTTTGCTATCTTTGGATCATGAAATATAAGCATTTCATTTGTATCACTAAAGAGTCCTGTTTTAAATATGATTTAATAAGTTACTTCTTTATTTTTAACATGAAAAGGTAACCCTTAGATAAAAGTCTTATATAACACCAACAGCTCTATCATTAGACACAAATTCAATGCTACAGAATTTTTAAATCCAAATTTCCATTGAAAGCACATTCTGCCTTTGTAAATGTGTTGTCCTGAGGCACATTTTTGACAATTTCCTTGAAGTCTGAAGAACCTTGAGGTTCCCTTGTCCGGGTATAGGGGAGTACCCACATTCTTTTATTGTTCAAGTCCTTGCTGACCACTTTAAAGTCATGGACAATAGCTGATGACTTACAAAAGTTATGTAAAGTAGCCTGACAGAGTGATGCACACCTCTAATCCCTGTGGCTTGGGGGACTGAGGCAGGAGAATACAAAGTTCAAAGCCAGCCTCAGTAACTTAGCAAGTAGCTCAAAATAAAATATAAAAGAAAAGGGCTGGTGATGTGGCTCAGTGGTTAAGTGCCCCTGGGTTCAAACAAGTACAAAAAAAAAGTTATGTAAATTGGGCTAGGTTTTAACTAGTCACATATGCTAGAAAATTGTTTAGCAAAGCAGAAGAACTACACTTTCCAGGAGACTTCTCATCTTTTCACTTTAGAAGAGAGGACCACACAGTACACAAAAGGTCAGAAGACAGGGGCAGAGGACTCTGGCCATTTCTGGAGAGGAAGAAGTATCCCCAAATAAAGGCACACAAGCTGCACATGGTCAAGGGGTCAGAGGAATGACCAGAAAGTGACATTGGGAGAGCAGTCAGGAGAGAAGGAAGAAGGGGAACTGACTTTGCTTTCTATTGAAATCAGAATTTCAAAATAAGTGATGCTGGAGGAAAGATTATTTTAGAGCTTGGGAGAATCTGAAAAAGGACAATGTTAAGGGTTTGGTTTGGGAGTAGCCGTTTAGCAGGAAATACAGATTCTCAAATTTTGGATTGTTTTTTCTAAGTATTAAGAAAGTTATATGAGTTTGTGTTATGAGTGTGAGCATGTGTGCACATGTGTGTGTGTGTGTTAACTAATTCAAACATGTTTAGCCCTGATAACCTTTTCTCTTCATTGCTTACAACAGGCAATTGCAGCATACTAAATTTCAAAGCTAATATTGCCTGAGGGAATCATAGTCTTTATGGGTCAAGTACCTATGCAAGCTGTATCCTCTTTGCTAGCTTATAGAATGCTGGCTTACAGGATGGATCATAATCCCTTTGACTAAGAATGTACACTTCAATGGGGAAAATGTCACGAGTCTTATCTTTCCCACCAAATTTGGGGGTAATTCACTTAGAACAATAAAATGCCATATGAAAACTCACAGTTGTAGATTCCTTCTCGGAGTTATGACCTTCAGATTCTGCCTGTTGCCCCCCTGCTGCCCACCATCAGACCCTGTAGCAATTCTAGATCCAACCCAACACCTGATACCTGTGACTGTATATCTGCATTCATGTGGCACTATTACCTAGACTACTTAGTATCCATCTCCATGGGTACTCATACATTGGCACCACACACCTGCTTCAGGAAACCAGGAACAGTCTCCACTGCCACTCATTGGTGACGTCCTAATTCTTCTCCTATCCTAACTTTGCTACTCCAGACATGTTTCTAATTCCTGGTTTGTTCCATATAATTGGATGATAGTAGCAATAAGTCTACTCACATTTTGAGTGTTTTTCCTTAATAATATTTTTAAAGTATTCATTTGAAACCTGACATAAAGAGACCTTAGGCAAGATAAAGGTGTATGTTAAAGACTTTTAACATCTCAGGCAAGACTACCTAAGTGCAATTACTCTAATTCTCTCCCAAAGTGCAAGGAGAAACTGAAAACACACCCCCAAGCCTTTCTGCAGACTCTTCCATAGATATCAAAGGAAAGAAGACAAACCAAAAAAACTCTTAAGAAATGCTATAAATATCACAGGAGTGTTCCAAAGAGATTTAAAATGTCATTCTAACAAACTTCTAGAATGTATATATTAATATACATTAAACAATTGCTGAAAGGGAATTTCAGAAAATCTTAATGACAATATGAAGTATTAAGAGTGAAGTAATTTGGGATCAAGAAGGATCTTCCCTAAATCTTATCATCTAGATTACTACCTCCTCCAGCTGCCAGCAAATCTCAGCACACCTTTAGTCTCTCCCTCTATGAGAGATGTCTTCATCTCTGCTCAGCGTTGTTGATATGGATTTTGTACTATGATGAGAACCTGAGTCCACTTTTTAAAACAATACCATCCTATCCCTTATAATACAATCATAGCATCACTGTGCTATGACTGTTAATTTTGAGCTGTATTAATCAGAAACAGATGAATATTGCAGATAATCATCTATCACATGTTTAGAATATGTAATAACTATATGTGCATTGCAGAATTATCTCCAATGAGATTAGGAAGACCAGATAGATCTATATATCTCATTTATTCACTAAATAAAACCTATTAACTTCTTACAACACACTTGGAACAGGAAATATGGAATCTGACTTCCATAAAGTCACAAGCTATTAGTTGAGATAAAATGATTGACTGAATTATATAATAGAAAGTAGTAAGCATCTTAAGAAGAGGTTTACAGGATATGATAATTAACATTGTGGACAGTTAGAAAAGAGCCTCAGAAGTAATTCAGGAACTGTTTCCTCTCTCAGGTAAATCCTGCCCTTGTAGGCACATTATCCAAAGAAATGGACCCTTCATAGAAGGTTCTAACACCAGGATTCTCAGCTCCTTAATACAGTGCTTTTCATAGCAAAAATATCACTGTCTCTATGATATAAGAAGCTAAAATAAATATTTGTCCATCATAATTGAGATATTTATACAAATTCACTCTTACAAGATGCTTTTGTGTAAATATTTTTGATATTTCAAGAACAAATATTTCATAATGTTAACTTTCTTGCTTTTTCCATTTGCTTAGTAGTAGCTTCTACGACTTCATACCTATTGCTCCCATCTTGATAATTATTTTATTTATGTAGAAATATTCTAGTTCAAATCATTCATTTCTCTTACATAACAAACATTACACACAATTATATTTAGCTAACTACATTAGTTTCTAGCACATACCCCAGGAAGAGGTCACTCTTGAGAATGGATTTGCACTGGGGAAAACATCAACAGGCTGTCAACTTTTCAAGTGAAAACCTCTCAGGAAATGAGTATCTAGGGATTTTGTGACAGCTATTTTCACATCATAAAATGCCTGTCTGAATTATTTGGCAATTTTTGTTTTTGACATTTTATTTTTCAATTCAAAAGCATGTTAACATATCATTATCTTGAAGAATGTACCATTACATGAGTCCAGATGAGTGTAGACACTTAGCAAAGGCTCCATGATTTTAGCCAACCTGCACCTGCCATCTTCCCTGGAGACCTACTCTTTCATTATTTCCACGCACAAAGCAAAAGGTTTTACAGATTTGGGGGAAAATGTGAAGGAATTTTAAATTAATGTAATATTTTTGACAAATCCCAATTGGTAAGGTTAAATAACTGGGCATAAAAATTACTACTTTGACATTATTAGCTCTTCTTTTTAGATTTCACTTGCAATCCTGGGTAAGGAACTGTTTCTGCAGATGATCCCCCTCTAGATCTCTGGCCCATATGTCATCACTCCAAGAGGATACCATTCATTCATTCATTAGTAAATATTTTATGAACGCTACTGTCTATGCCAAGAATGAGTCTAAGTACTAAGGAGTTGGTGGTGAAAAAAAGGACAAAATTCCTGCACTGAAGTCTCATGTATCAGTGTGTAATACAGAAGTAAAACATTAAGCAAGTCAATATCTATTATATTTGTTTTGCCCACAATTTTCCTTAACACAAAGGGAAGTACTTTGTACATAGTACGTGCTTAATAACTATTTGTTGAATGAAAGATTTAGCCTGGATTTGCTATTTACTTACAAGCTATTTTTGCTATTTACTTACAATACCATCCTTGACAAATGAGAATAAAAATTGTTATTTTCAGGGTTTCTGTAAAGATTTAAAAATATCATAAATTAATGTGTAAATCACAGTGCCTATCATGTAGAAAATGGCGGAACTTGCCAGTTCACTTCAGCACAAAATTATGAACAACACATTGTAAATCTTCTGTAAATTGAAAGCAAGGAGTTGCTCGTGCTCTGGTTGTTTAGAGACAGCTAATAGGGTAGCTGCACTTGAAGGAATCATGGAGGATGAAATAAATGCATGTTATTCTTTCTTCACTTTTGAGGATGGTATCTGACAATTTGCAGTTGGAGTCAGAAGGTATCAAAGAGTAAGAGAGATTTGAGCTAATTATCAGAATCAGTCTGACAAGTGATAGTAATAGCTCTGTAAAATGGGTAATAGGTTAGGATGGGTGTGAAGGCTAAAATAGTTAGCCAAGCAGTTCTGCAGCTGTGGCTGAAAATTAGTCTTTTCCATGTGGCTTCCATATATAAATGAAAGTAGTAAAAATACTCACTATGGCTGATATACCAAGTGGGAGAATAAAATGTGTTAGAGTTACTGAAACTAATTATTATATTATTTGAAAGTTTCACTATTTGTGTGGTAACTCTTCCCTTTTATCATGATTAATAAATATTTTATTATAATATTTACCTTGATTCATTAATCCAACAAATATGGAGTACTTCTAATGATCCAGAAAAATGTGTGAATGCTTTAAATTGGCATACTAGAAATTCTTTAATATGAGACAAACACCTCCGTATGTTATCATAATATACATTCTGAGTTAACTAACCCTTAAAACCTTTCCATTAAAATCGCTTCCTGTTGTTCATGTGCAAATTTTATGCTATGAACATCAGATCAAGTGGAAACTACTTAATGAAGAACTGGGTCCATTCAGTTTGAATCTCAACATCTGCCCTTCTTCAAATGAAAAACCTCCAGGATAAAAACATTGACACATTGTAAATCTATGATAGTTTCCATCAGTGTCAGTTGACAGAACTGAACTAAAGCTATTTGAGATTGTAATTACATGAATAGAGTCAAAGTGTTTGACATGTGTAGATTCCATCCACCAATTGAGTGCATTTTCTAAATTCACCTATTTTTATTAAAAGGTAAGTAGATGCTATAAATCACAAAATTATAAATCTTTACTGTTGGAGAACCAAAATAAGCAGATGAATGAGTATATTTGCAAATATTGAGAAATAAACCTTCACTCAAATAGTATTTCAGCGGAGTCCAAAGCCCTGCTGGTTAGAAGCAATACCATGAGAAAGTACACTTTACTTTCCTAACTAGCTCATGAGCTGGAGAGTAAAACCTAGTTGGATAGGGAAATGGAAATAATATAAAATCAAATGAATAAGTTGAAAAGATTAATGTGGAGAAAAGTAGACAATCTACTTACTCAGGAACATTATCTTAACAACAACTCTTTTCTGCCACTATCTCTTAACTCTGAAATCTCAGAGGAGTGATATTATATTTTCTTATTTAGATTGATTTCCTCAAATTCTTTGTTACTTGAGAAAACTGATATTGTATACATTCTCTAAATCACCGTGGTTTCAAATGAGGTATATTTATTAAAGAATTTCAATTCTTCTACTTTTTAAATGAGAATATTAATCTTAGTTACATATTATTATAGCACCTAATACTTTAAGACCAAGAAGTAATTTAAAAAGAATAAAATCGAAACTTAAAAAAGAGAAACTTACTCATTGAATTAAAAAAAAAAAACAAACCTACATTTTTTGAGTATGCTGAAATTTTCTCCAAAGTATTTAAACTTGTTCCATTAAAGTAGAGTAGGCTTCTTTCTCTTTGGTAATTCAGTTCCTAAAGTTGGCTGGTTATACATCTGCAGATAGCTACCTAAAAAAGATATTCACTTCTGAAATACTTAGGCAAAAGTTGATCCTACAATCAAACTAGATATGTAAACATTTTAATTCACAATTTCTCAATTGTCTCTCAATTTTATCAGTACTTTTCAATTAAATTCAGTATGTTTTATTACCTTGATTCATATTCATAGCACATTAAGTAAAATTAATAACAGGAAAACAAGAATATTGAACATGTATGCAAACATATGCCCAAAGCTATCTCAGAAGTATTTCTGTTTATCAATTAAAATTTTTGGAAATACATGCAAAATGTTATCAATCAACAAGGATATTATATGGAATAATTTTCATATTTATTTTTTACCAGTTGATGCACTATCCAAAGTTAACTAATGTATTAAAAACTATATTTTAATATGATCACATAATAAAGTGGTAACACTTTAAAATGTATTTTTCTTCTCCAAACAAACACATGGGAAAACACAAACAAGTCAAATGTGACTGAGAAAAAATCCATTTTAATTCTATCAGGTTGGAAAATTAACTCAAGCTACTTTAGGTAGCAGTCATAGGATAAAATTTCTAAAATCAAATACAGTGACCCCCCGTCAGAAAGGAACACAGAAACATCACTGAGGATATGAACTTGACACACAGATCCATTTCCAGTGGACTAAGGGCAGCAGGCAGGTCAGGCTGACACTAGGATGAGCTAAGATGGAGTGACATATCTTAAGCAAAGATTTCACATAGTTCAAAAGACAAAGAGGCAATGTCCAAGTGTACAAAGAGTGGAAAACCAATGGATGGCCTTCTGTGTATTCATATAACCAGGCCCACAGGAAGTCATGTGACTCAAACACTGAGGACTTATCCAAAGTACTGCTCTCCTCCCAGTAGAGCTTCCCTAAGTTCAGCTGTTGAAGACAGAAGAAATCCACAATGACAACAAGCCAAAAAAGTGATTGAAAATATTAAATTTTGAAACCATCAAATGCACACTCCTTTGTCTCTTACTCCTTCAAAAATACTATGAACCTCTCTTCTAGCACTTTTGTAGATGATATATAATCATATATTATACATCTATATAAGACATTCTCTATATTTTAATTTAACTTGCACCTTAACCAGAGGGTAGTTTTCCAACAGAACAAAAGCATATCTATTTATCATTAAATCTGAAGCTGCTAGCATAGTTCTAGACACATGGAGTAAGCACTCAAGGGGTTTTTAATTGGTTGATTTGTAGTGAAAGGACCACAAGAAACACATCAAATTTTTTCAGAAGTATATCAAAATTGGACTGCCATATTTGAGATAAGGACAAATGGGTATGTGCATGTATGCATGCATGTGCATGTGCATGTGTGTGTTTATGTGTAATCATATGTATACAATTTGATATTATACGGCAGCATTGGACAAAGAGGCATACTGAGCATACATTACAGTCTTCTTCCCTCACATGAAATATATATTGCATTCACTAAAGAAATATATATTTTTTTAGAAATTGCATAAATGTAGAGCCATGTTAGAAATAGGAAGAAAATTTTCAGAAGGTCAAAATTCAGTTATGCCTGAGAGACAGAAAGGAGACAAAAATATCACCTGAACACACTTCTGGAAGTATGATTTTTAAAACTTCGCAGGAGCAAAGCCACAGAAATTTTAGGATAGATGCCTGGAGTGGGAGGGAGCTGGTCCAACCACAGTAAAGATTAATTGAGAGACCACAAAAGGAATAAATGTGTGTTGGCCCAAGCCCATTTCCTGTTTCTCTGCCATCACACACTACACATCCCTCTCTACCAATACAATCTGAAGCTTTAGTGTGTGCCTCTGGGCAGACACCCAGTGTATGGAGACAAATGACAATGGTCTAGACATCTGGTAATGCTAGAGGAAGATGGAAAATGAAAAAAAAAAAAAACAAAAGAAAAGAAAAGAGTAGAATACACACACCTCTATCTAAGGCAACCTTACTCTTCTACTAGAATCACTGAAAATGTGTGTGTTTTCTGTTCTGCCTTGATAAACTAAATACCCTCCTAACACCTGAAAGAGAAGGACCCTGCAAAGAATCACAAGGTGCATTAGAAGACCAACCCTACGAAAAAGAAAAAATAATGAGAAGAACTGAAACCAGTAAGACAGAAAGAACAGTAATCATCAACCACTAGTGCACTGGGATCTCTTTATGACAGAAACCATATGTGGGGATGGATGTGTTAATTAATTCGACTGTGGTAATCAGTGCACAATATCTCCAGTCAACATGTTATACACCTTTAATACATGGAAGTTGCATTTATGAAGTATATTAAGAGGGGGGGAAAAAAACATGTTGGGGCCTCAGTCCCATCTCAGATACTATGATAAAATTTGTCCAGAGTGCTGCCTGGGATCAGAATGTTTTCAAGTTCCTGAAGTGATATTAATGTGTAGCCAAGTATGAAATCCTCTGTGATAGGGTGTGAATAACAGGAATTTAAAACTCACACACACACCCTCACAGAGTTAAGGAAGAGATTGAGTTGGTGGCGCCTGCCGAGAATGATATTCAAGGAGCCTTCTAAGATTTGTGATATTATCTTATCCTCTGCTGGTTTTCCCCTGTTGGAGGAAAAGAGAGGTTTTAATAAAGAGAGGATCTGGTGAGTTTAGGGTATCTCCAGGGGATATCCTAAAGATTAATGGAACAAAGGCCACACAAAGTGGAATGACCTTCTTGTATTCAACAAGGCCCAATGTTAGAAACTTGATCTTCCAAATTTCCAGAGCTGATGTACTCAGGAATGTTGATCCCAGTCTACAAAATACAATATAAAAGGCAGAAGGGCAATTTATTAATTTAGAAAAAAATATTACTTTGAATGAGATAGAAAAACCTACAGGGGAGGCTTTTATTTAACATGGAATCAGAACAAAAGCAATTAGTCATATGACTGAAATGTTTGAAAGTCTCAACTATGATTATTTGAAGCACCAGCTCTTCACTCATTTATTATAAGTGAAAAGGATTTATTGAGTTTTTATTATGCATCTGCATAGCACATAAGCATGTAGATAATGCTTCTTTTCTCAGAGAGCCAATATGCTTGTAGGGGGCACAGAGAGGAAAACAATAAATCATTTGATTCATAAATTAAGAAAAAAATCAAATAGTGAGTACAGATGTTGACGAGTGTCCCTTTAAAGTTCATGTCTATCCAGAACCTCAGAACTTATAGTAGGGATTTTGTAGAGGATGTGTTGGATTGGGATGAATCCTAAATCTGGTGCCTATTATAAGAAGAGAAGACAGAGAGACACACAGAGGCTATGTGAAGATGGAGAGAGGCAAACATTGGAGCTATGGTTCCACAAGGCAAGGAATGCCAGGAGCCACCAGAAGCTGGAAGAGGCAAGAAAGGTCTGTTCCTAGAGCCTTACTTCTAGCATTGCCTATCAGCAACTTAGTTTCAGACTTCCACCCTCTAGAACTACTGGAGAATCAATTCTGTTGTTGTAAGCCTCCTAGTTTGTGCTGATTTGTCATGGTGGCCCTCGGAACTAATGCAGTAGAAATTGTAGCAAAGAATTAGGAGAATTTGATGATAGAAAGTAATGCATGACATCCTAATCTAAAAAAAAGAGCCACAAAAATATAAGCAGAATGAATGTTAAAAATAGAAGAAATGGCAACAGCAAAGATACTAAGACTAACAAGTGTGGTTTATTTTAGGAACCAAAATCAGGCTAGAGGTCAATTGGCTCAGGGCAGAAAGGTAGACAATAGGTTAAAGAGGAATATAAGGTATATGGGAATTGATATATACTTTAATTTTCAGTGCAAATTGAAAATGTAGGAAAATTTTTAAAATAAGCAGAAACAGACTAAATCCTGTTTAGGATTTTAAATGTTGCCTTTAGTTTCTGTGGGGACAATGTATTTTGTGCAGTTGGCCCTTAAATGACTAGCATATGGTCATAGAGGAGTGACTTGGGGTAGGTACAACGTGCCATTTCTGGATCTATTTTTTAGTCGTAGCAGGTTTTTTTTTTTTTTTTTTTTTTATGACATGGCAAAAGGAAAATGGAAGGCTATTAAAGGAGTTAGATGTCAACTCCCAGTAACTGTTAGGAGTGGCAGACCTCTACTGAATTTGCTTTTATCTTCTCTTCCCAGCACCTACAGGTTTTCAAAACTGAATGTGTGGTAAAGAACTAAGGTGGTTCATCAATTGACCTTATTGTGATTTTCTTTAAGAATAATTTAGAAAACTTCTGAGACTTTACTTTTATATTATTTCTCAGAAAAACATAGTTAGCAGTAATATTCTTAACTATATCTGAGAATTTGAGATTTCCTAAGAAATGGCTAAAAAATGCAATTTTAAAATGATTGGAATTAGCTTGTCCTACGGGTGAGCTACTTTCTGTTATATAAATAAGTAAATAGATAACTTAGCTGCCTAAAATCTTGCATACTATCAATCCTAATTATAATAATTCTGAAAATTTCAAATGGAGAACCTTAGTATTTATGTAATCATTAAAAGGAAATGGATAGCAGATGAGAAGTAATTTGCTCTACAAATCAGAAGCAGTGATGGATACATGAAGGACAGTATGTCATGCTCAAGTAAATTTCCCAGCACATAAAGTGAGGAGAAACAGCTAGTGAAGGCATGGTCTTTTGGTCATCCACTTTAAGGGGAAAAAAATCTGGAGAACTTATGCTCACCTGTGGAACTTGTTCTCATCAGCTAATGTTGGGATTGGGCAAAAGGAAATTGCATCCCAACCAGCTCAAAACGAGACAATGGGGCAGTCATTCTTCTTATTGCTTAAACATACAGCATTGTGCTGAGCCATTTTGAACTTTCTGTCTCACAAAAAAAAAAAAAAAAAAAAAAATGAAATTGGCCTCAAAGACCAGTGAAGATATTGCTTAAGGAAGATTTATTGAGCTTCATTACATCTTGAAAGGATTAGTTGCACCTGCACATAAAGAATCTCAACTGGTTTCCATACATGGGCTAAAGGCGCCTTCTTTATTATACTTCTTTCAAGGAGAGATATTTGACTGATAAAATCATACAAGTTTCTGATTTTCTAGGTTCATTGTTGAGGATAAAGAGTGCCATCTGCTGGTCAATGAAGTGAAGAACATGTAGAAGGTTTTTCTTGAACTTTGTAGGGAAGGAAATTACCTAGAGGGTCTTCCTTTCTTTGAAGCTGAATTACAAAATTGTTCAAACAATCCTAAATGGATTTTACTTCACTTACAATTGCACAAAATTAAGTAAAATTCACTCTAACAAGTGGAATGGAATGAAGGCGACAAAGGAGAACACAGAAGATGTTCTGACAAAGAATGAAGTTCTCTTTTTATGAGTTAGATTTTTTCCCCTTTTCTACGTAGTTATTTCTATTTCCGTTTAAGTTTTTTTTTCAGGTTAATTACATGTTAAACAGTGTGGCAATTATCGATGGTTAAAACAATGTTCTGTACTCAAGGACATTAATATCAACATTTAGATTAGAGCAAGCATATATCAAAAATATAACAAAGTTTAACAGATTGTAATGTTACATTATTTTGATAACTTCTCTGTTCCATTTAAACAGTCACTCATTTATTCAAAGCAACTTTACACTTTTTTCTCAATTTCTGATCCATAATATTAATAACATACTTTAATAATTTATGCATTAATTTTTTTAAAAAAAATCATTAAATTGAAACAATTCTACTTAATCTATAATATGCACTGTGTTCCTAAGCATACCTACTAATTCTAGAACCTCACTTAACTAGTGGTTTACATGAATTTTCCATAAAATTAAGCTGTCATAGATATGGGCCTGGTACTTCCCAGACCTCCCTCCAAGAGGGTGGTCCAAACCTCCAAGGTTTTCTTGCCCCATCTTTCTGCTGGTCCTCAGGGAGTCCTCCACTGCAGCATGCTGACTCTCCCAATGCTGCTCAGTTCCCCAGAGACCCACATCCAAAACTGGTGGAGGCAGAACCATGAATACCGACTTCTGTTAACTTTGACAACTTTAATTTGGTCTTTGTCTTGCTCAAGTCTGCTTCCTTCCCTTCCCTCCTACCTGTTGACCCTGGTGACATTCTCTTTCTGAGGACCATCTTGCAGTATAACTCCACGTCAGGGGCTTGTTCTAGAGGAACTCAACCAGCAAATCAAACTGTAGGTCAGCATTGTCATGACCACTTCTTTTTCCTTTGTCTTCTTCAATGAAACTAGACATTTTTTTAACTTCATCAAATGTCTTTATCTCTTATCAAATCTTATCAAATGCATAATATACTTTCAGATAACTAAAATGCTACCAAATACATAATGCCAGGGCTTTGCATCTAATTTACGTCATTGAAATATTTTGCACAATCCCACGTGTGTACGTAGGTGAATATATTGATGTGTTTATATATTAACCTAAATCATAAAGCCTAACTGTTTTATTGAAATCATTGTTTTAAATTCTAGCTGGTAGCTAGTAGAACTATAGAATACGGATGCCTCAAATATATATTTTAAGGTCATGTGTGCCATACAGGATATATGCTCTTAATAATTTTAATAATTTTAGATGATTTACTACCCTGAAATATTTTTCTTTGCAGGTTAATGTAGTGTTTGTTACTCAATACTTCCAGTTCAAAAAAAAAGGACAACTAGGATTTTAAGGTGGAAGGAAAATGCCCTCTAGTGGTAAATATTTTAATAAAATCAGTTTTATCTCAAAACCATTAAACTCATTAACTTGTTTAAGAAATCTTTCAGTGCCTGCTGTAGTCTGGATGCTGTGCTAGACCTGAAATAAAACTGAATAGAATAAAAAGGGTGCAAGATCTCTTCTAATGTGCATTATACTGAAAGTTAGAGAAGTTCAAGAAAGAAAATAATTTCATCTTTAGTGGATAAGGTGAAGAAAACAAACAGGATTCTGAGATAGAGATCAGTGAGGAGAAACTTCCTTTAAGTATTGCTTTAATTATCCTGTATTTCTAGGATGTGTCAATCTTTTACTTTTTATTTTTTGGACTAAGAGTCATTGTGACTATAACTTTGTTTCCAACATTTGAAGTATGAAAGTGTATGAAACTACAATCTCAAATCCAAAAGAAAGCTCAAAATTCAATCGCTTGTCCAGAAGTATGTTGGAAAATTAATTCATATACACAATTGATGGAAAATTGTCCACAACAATTTTTGAGGTTTTGCAAAATGACAAAGAAGAAACTCATTGTATTGCAAGTAGGAATGATTTGCAAATACTTAATAATTCAGAGCTTTCCTCTCACCATAAGAACATAATCTCATTACTATAAGGAAACAAATAGCTCAGGGAAATCCCCATAATCCTCTCAGACGAGCATCAGGCAAAAGAAAAACAAACTTCTTAAAGAACCTCCAAGATCCCACTGCCTCCATCTTCAGTGTTCTTTGGCTTCGTTCAAATTTTTTTAATTTGGTTCCAAGAAGAGATTCAACCTCTTGCTTTTAAATAATTCCATGACATATTTAATCTCCATATTTAATCTTTCCAACACTTTGCCACCTCTAGCCTTTTTATAAGTAGTTCAAGTCAGGATACTGATAGTAGCTGTAGGAGATAACTCCTGGTATTTCAGTGGCATGATATAACAGAGGGTGCTTGTTTACTTTTTGTCCACACAAAGTCCAGTCATGTGCTTCCCATCAGCAGTGGAAGAGTAAGGAAGTGTTGCATAAAAGTGCCACAGGGTCCTGGCTGATGGAAATTCTACTACCTTCAATTCCTGTTCTCAGGTGAATTTAGGCATCAAAGTTCAGTCAGCAAATGGGAAATATAAATGGAAATCAGTAAGAAGTTATGCACTGCCTGCAGAAACCACTTGTATCATTTCCACTCCCATCCTGTACTCAGAAGCCATTCTATGCCACACCTGTGGACCTACATTATTTTTAGGTGGGAAGAGAAACAGAACTGGAAAAGAGCTATACCTCCTTGTCATAACATTTCAGAATATATTCAGTGATTAACTTTGTTATTTAACAGCAAGAGAAAAACTTCAAATCTCATTTTCCTGAAACACAGAAATGAATTTAACAAAACTTTCTCTCCAAAATACTTAGTGAATGATGAAATACTTAGTTTGATGAAATAATCTAGATTCTGGAAATATTAACTAAGATTACTGTGTTATCTCTCTGTTTTACTATAGTTATGTTTTTAGTAGGAGATTTTTTACATATAACTTTAATGCAAAATACTGACTGAATCTTTGGGTTCCACACTTGAGGTCAGGCAAATGGGATAATATTTTGAAGTCTACTGCATCTAAATATATGGATGCCTGCTCAAGTAGAAGGAGATGTGTAGAGAAATAAGATATAATATTAAAACTGGACACAAGGAATCCTGGGTCCTCAGTCATGCTGAATATTGAGCAACAGGGGAGACTATCCTGGATACTGGAGCTATGGACTAACAACACACCTTTCAGAATAAACCAAATTCTGTACTTTATGTGTATCTTTTCTAAGAAGAAGAGTTTTCAATGCCATTTGAGTATTCAGAATATTGGTTATACATTGCACAACATTAATCACCCACAGAAAGAACATTTCTTCTTCCATGCCTTTAAGTTAAAGTCAAATCCAAAAGTGCTATGTTTATAATTTTTTCCTATCACCTTCTCCATAGGTCGGTATACAATGATATGATTCTAAGTTACATTCCCTTCAGATTTATCTCTAGCTACTCCTTCCCACTCAACCTTTTATGCAGGCTAAGATCCACTCTTGTTGTAATAACTGATGTTCTCCCAAATACATCATGATTTGATGTTTTTCTCAGATCTTGCCCAGAAAATGCTTCTATGGCTCTCTTTATTCCTATAATTCTAGCTCAAATAACATCTCCTGAAAGCATTTCCAACTCTTTTTGCCACCAAAGAATTAATATCCCCTTCTAACTGCTCTCACAATATTATATTGTCTTTCTATATGTATTTTGTGTTACCCATCTTCCCCCAGTTCAATGAAAGTATCTCAAGGAATCTAGCTTCTCCATGGAGTGACTGCTTCACCAAATCCAGTATTGTCTGGCTGGGAAGTCATATGCACATGGACTAGACAAATGAGATGCTCTAAAGAGATAGAAGGTCATAGAGAATCAGTCCAGTGCTTTTCATTTTAATGTACATGACAATCATTTGTGGATTTTTTAGAATGCATACTCCGGTTAGAATTCTCTGTCCTGGATCTGGGATTCTGAATTTCTATCAGGCTTCCAACTGATGCCTATGCTGCTGGTCAAAGACTATACCTTTTTTGAAAAGAAAGAAGACACGTCCACCTAGAGATACATTTGAAAAAAAAAAAAAGCATATCATTCTGAAATGTCTTTAGGCTGTGCTGTATTTGGGCTGCATATGAACATCTTGGAATGCCTCTGATCAAGGTATACATCGTAAAACCTGATTGTATATTTCTAACAAATATGTTCTCAGTGCCTAACCCAGTGAATGATCCAGAATTCAGGACTGAGAAGTTAGTGAATAACACGTAACTGATGAATCATGAAAATGAATGGGGAAAGATTTATTATTACATCAAAAGAGCAATTGATTCACTTTACTCTTTGGAGCATATTTTGTCCAACATCATGTATTTATGCACATTTCCTAATAAGGGTTTCTCTTTTACCGTATGTTATGAATGAGAGCATGAATTTTTTAATAGTTCCCAAATGATGTTAGGCAACTCCTAATTGTCTGGTTTAGAAAATAATTAATGAAGTAGAGTAACCTGGTGTTAAGACAGGTAAATAAATAATGCACAGTATTCTTTGTAATAGGTCAGGATAAAAAACATTGGAAAGTACAGGGCCTGATCAACTAGCAAACAAATATGTTTAATTAATCAACTGGCACACTTTAGTAACACTTTTTTCTCACATATTCAACTAAATACTTTTGATTTCCTCTTAGTTTAGCAAAAAATTTTTAATACCATTTACTATAGAGATAACAGAAAAATACCTTCACCTTATTAACAGCTTAGAACTCATTTTACCTTTATAACTATCAGTTAATATTTTGTAAGTTGTCAGGATTGCTGCCAAATTGGGGAAGCATCTATCAAGTTTCTTCTCTATGTAAGCCACAGTATTTCAGGGACTATCAGAGCTTTTTAAATATTCCATATATTCACTGTAGCAGTGTATTGTGAACTTTATGTTATATTTAGTGACAGGTTTTCAAATAAGTTCTTATGATTAATTTCTCTTCAATAACCTGATCAACACACCCTCAAAGAGCCCATCGTTACTTACACTCAAAATATTTCTCTTCCCCTTAAATAACTGGTTGTGTTATTGATCCAAATTATTCTAATATAATTCACATCTAAATTTTAGAATACTTCCTACTAATATTATTGTTTGTGAACTTTTAATATTCCATTCTTGATCTGAAATTAGTTTTTTTAATAAATAAATTTTAAAATAACAACAGAAGATATTCTTCAAACATTCCCCAGTCATGATTTCTCTCTTGTTTTAGTAAACATTCCTAACCATCTTCCCTATGTGCAATTAAAATAACACACTTAAGCTTTATCAACTTTTAAATGCATTTTTACATTTTGTTTATGTTCTAGGTTGATTGTCAAACTTTAAAAAATATTTTGCAGCTTTACAAAAGACAGCAAACTTTCTTGTTAGAGAAAAGCTCAAATTATCAAGTGTGTTTAAGATATATGCAGGAATATAGATGGAACTTGAGTGCATTATGTTAAGCAAAATAAGCCAAACCCTGAAAGTCAGGGGTCATGATTTTTTTCTCATATGTGGAAGCTAGATAGAAAAATGAAAAGAAAGGGAGGGATCTCATGCAAATAGAACGGAGACCTAGGTAGAAGAAGGGGACCAGGGGGAGGGAGGTGGTGAGGAAAAGGGGAGGTACTGGGGAATGAAATTGACTAAATTATGTTGTCCTGTTGGTTGCATATATGAATATGTAACAATGAATCCCACTTTCATGTATAATTATAAAGCACCAATAAAAAATTTTAAGAATATCCAAAAAGAAAACTGGTAATTGTGGCAAAATAGCAAAGCAGTATTTTTGATACCATTGTGGTAGCTTTTCTTTTAATGACATTAAAGTTAAAACTTGCTTGCGGCACAGAGGCTGGATATTTACTGTTGTTTTAGGGGATGCTTCCAACTTTAAATCTAGCATTATCGTGTAATAGATTGTGAAGATGATGTGAAGGTAGGTTACAATCATAATGTGTTAGATAAAGTCATATATAACTGATTTCCTACTGATGAAATATTTTGAAAATATCACTCAGAGGGTTTTCCATTGTAACAGTAAGACAAAGTCATAGACAATAACTGACATCTATTGCATGATTTAAAATCTATATCTAGGAAATAACTGATATCTGAATTATTTAATTTATCATTATATTAAATTATTTATCATTTGTAATGATAAATTAATGATAAATTAAATAATTTTAATTTATTCACCACTTTATTCACCACTTCAGTTAAACTTCTTAAGAAATTTTTCAAATACAGTTTTCTGATTTTGATGTTTTCTAAGTGTTTATGGAAAAAAATGGATCATGTTCAGTGATAAATTTAATAACTCATGAAATTTCCACTACTTGAAGAACATCATTTTCATCTTGCCCACAGAAGGTAAATGTATTTTGCTTAAAATATATAAATGAAATGTTTTTCATTGCCTCAAAATAGAATTGAATGTTCTTTCAAGTATATTCTTTAACAAGTTGGTCCAGTGCCTTTTTATTTGAGTTACTTTGCAGTTAAGGAAATGTAGTCTCCTTGAGGTCAGTGGAGCCTGCAGGACTGAAGTTTCTTGGTATGTGCTATGTTCCTGTGTGCACACATCCCCACAGAAACTCACACATAGTTGGCTTGTAGTTCTGGTTTCTCCTAAGGAAAAATAACAAGCCAAAAGTTGTTTCTCAAAAGGAGAAGAGTCATCCAGAAGGAATGGCAGGACATTGATCCAAAATCCTATGGGTCTATGCTGTGATTCACACACACACACACACACACACACACACACACACACACTACACTGTTATAGTTTCCAAACAGCATCCCTAGCTCCCATTCACACCTCAATCACCACTGGATTTGCTGGATTATGTGGCCCAAGTAGTAGAACAGTTTCCATAGTAGCCTGGATCTGTTGCAGATCCTTCTTTTATTCTGTCTTGCTTGAAACTACTAAGTTTCATGGTGTTCATAAATGGACCAGAGTATCACATCTGAATGAGGAATGTCTTGCCTTTAAAATGCATAGAGATCCTCTAGGCATTGTATCTCATTTTTTCTAATTGTAAGTGGGTCTAATGCAATTTTAAATATTTACATTAGTAGGAATGTTAATATGCTCCACACCATTGGATTCCTAGAAATTTCACTTTTCACTGATGTGAAAACCTCTCAATTTTTGTTGGCATTACTTCCCACCCTCTGACATGCACATATCTTATCAATAGAGTAGATATTACTTCTTACTCACCAGGTTCAATCAGCATAATGTTATCAAGTGTGATATCTTGTGGGAGGAAAAGGTGATCAGATCCCCATGAAGTTACTATGATTTAGGGTTAGATAATTAATATACCCTTCAGG
>JAJEJO010000780.1:84974-119415 GCA_020662805.1 Glaucomys volans
TTTAGGGTTAGATAATTAATATACCCTTCAGGTAGGACAGTAAAGGTATACTGCTAGCTTTGCCAACTGAATTCAAGCTGCTCTGGTATTCTTTAGTAGCAGATATTTTAAACAAAACCATTACCAGATCAAGAGCTGCATGCCAGATTCTCGAGTCTAATTTTCTCAAGCAATGAAATCACATCTGGTACCAAAGCTGCAATTGGAGTCACTACTTTATTAAAATTAATCCACTGTCTTTCTTCACGATTCATCTGTCTTCTGTGTACAGGCCACATAGGTGAGTTGAAAGGGAAGTGTTGAGAATCACCACCCCTGCATTTATCAAGTACCTGATAATGATGCTAGTTTCTGTAGTCTCTTCAGAAATGCAATATTGCTTTTGGTTTGCTATTTTCCTAGATATGGGTAGTTCTAGTGGCTTCCACTCAGCCTTTCCTACCATAATAACTCTTACTTCACAGGTCAGAAAACAAATGTGTCAAATCTGCCAATTTTTTTAGTATGTCTATTCCCAGTATGCCTTTTACTAGAGATATGAGCTGAAGAGAGGTTCACAGACTTGCTGGATCCACTGTGAGACACATCTGTGCTAAAATTCTATTGATCTCCTGATTTTCATAAGCTCATACTATTACTGGGGGACCCTAGTTACATTTTGGGTCATTTGGAGTAAGTATTAATAGAGTCATTGTCTAGTAATCCCTTAAAAGTCTGATTATGTCCTTTTCCCCAAATGTAGGACATCGTGGTTAAAATCCATAGAATGATAGGAAAAATTGATAGTATAAATATTTGTTTATATATTATTTATATTATGTAGCATATCCTTCTTCAAGGGGAACTGGCTTCCCATTCATTTAAGAAGAAATGAATCCCTAAACTGCCCAAGACTCAGAATTGATTGAAGAGCTGTGTCTGTTTTTATGATTGAAATTAGACATTTATTCTTGACCTAGAATTCTTCTACTTCTACAGATCAAGTAAGAGTTTTAAAAAAACTATTCATCTATTTGACTTAAAGGAGGGGACCCAGTCATTATTGAAACAACAACCACTTTATCTTTGGCAATTAAGTGATATCACCTGGCCCCTGCCACCCTGGATCCAATTATCCACTTTGCACTTAAAAAAAAAAAAATCTCACATTAGTGGCAGCACGTCCTACTGTAATTTCTGACTTGCAAAGAAAAGTGACCATGGAGCTCTTCAAGGATGCTGGGCTCCCCTACCAAGTATATTCCTCAAAGTTGTGGTGAAAGCTGTATTCTCTTGACCTTCCTGGCTGAGTAAGCAATGCATATCAGAAACCCAGCTTCTTTCTTTGTATAAATTGATGTCTATCCTAAAATTCATATAAAATTGCAAGGAACCCAGAAGCCAAAAAATTATGGAATAAGAGGACAACGTATTAAAAGTCACACTTTCCACTCCCAAGGCTTACTTACTGAGTAGTTGGTAGTAATTAGTATGATACTGGTGTAAGGCTAAATATAGAACTATGGCATGTTATATAGAACCCAGAAGTAAACCATTACATTTGTGGTCAATTAATCTATGACAAGGGTGTAAAGACAATTCAACAGGGAAAGAACAGTCCTTTCAAAAAAATTGCTGCTGGGACAGCAGCAGAATCAGTGGAACATCTTCTTTATACCATACACAAAAATTAAATTAATATGGTACACAGACCTAAATATAAGAGCTAAAACTATAAGGTTCTGAGATGAAAATTGATGAATATATTTTGTGATTTGGGGTTAGACAAAACTTTACATAAGACATCAACCAAGGGACAAAAAATAATAAATTTATTTTTATGCATCGAAGAACATTAACAAGCAAGAGAAAAGATAAGCCAGAGAATAGCAGAAAATACGAATCATATATTTGATAAGGGCCTTCATACAAAATATATCAAAAGGCTTCATAACTCAATAGCTAAAGAAAACATTTAAAACAGAACAAAGAATATATTTAGATATTTCTTCAAAGAAGATATATCAAGGCTAACAAACATATAATGTGCTTCAAAGTATTGATTGGTGATTAATTAGAAAATGCCAAACAAAACCACAGTGAGATACCAATTAACACATTGTGATGGCTACATTAAAATGATCAGTAACTAGCATTGGTTAGGAAATGGAGAAACTGGACCTCATACACTGCTTTTAGGAATGTGAAGTGGTACAGTGCTTTGTAAAACAGTCTGGCAGTTATTAAAAATGTTAAGCACAGAGTTTCTGTATGGCCCAGCAATGCCTCTTCTAGGTATAAATCTAAGAGAAATGAAGCATGTGTCCACAAGAAAACTTTTACACACATTCTCATAGAAGTGTTATTTATAACATCCAAAGAGTGGAAACAGCCCAAATATCCACCAACCGATGACTGAATAAATAATATGTGTTACATCCTTATAATGAAATGTCATTTAACAATACACAGGTTAAATATTAAAACATGCTACATTATGGATAAGTCCTGCAAACATTGTACTTAGTGAAAGCAGTCACAAGAGACCACATATTGTGTAATTACATTCATATGAAATATCCAGAATAGGCAAATCTGTAGAAAGAGAGAGTAGATTAGCCCAGGGATGGAGTGGTTGGGAGGAAAAGGGAAATCTGCCAAGGTACATGGAGGATAGTTTGGGTGGATGGCATGTTCCAAAATTGATTGTGAAATTGATGTGTATCTCTAAATACACTAAACTCCATTTGCATTATAGAGTTTAAATGAATTAATTGGGTTATTTAAATGGGTGAAAAGCATCTTAATAAAGTAGTTGAAAGAAAGAAATGAAGGAAGGAACCAAAGGGGGTGGAAATCATAAAGGCAAAGACACTGCAGTTGGTGTGCCTAGAGTACTCCAGAAAATGAGTGTAATCTGGTATAGTCCTTGGAAGGTCCATTAAAATGGGATTAGAGGGTTGGGGATGTAACTCCATGGCAGCGTGCTTGCCTAGCATGATAGCCCTAGATTCTATCCATACCACAAAAACAAACAAACAAAAACCATAGCTTGAACTGGAGAAGACCTCTTTTTAAGAAATAAATGTTTCTTTAAACATACACACACACATGCGCACACACACACACACACATACACACAGAGGCACAAATTTGTAACAATGAAATGTTGCAAAAATCCATTATGACCATTGAAGACATTAACATGCATAAACAAAATAATGCTTCAAATTGAGAGAAACCATGAAAATTTAATAGGTAGAATGCATCAGCTTGGCCAGTTTAGGAAAAATATACACTTTTTTAATGTGATTTTTTTTATTACAAAAAAATTTTATGAAATATAAATTTTCATTATAAAAAATATAGAAATTAATATAGCCAACTTTCTGTATCTATGGGTTCCACATAGAGGAATTCAACAAACCCTAGATTGACTTATCTTGTGTAGTTGGGTCTTTGATGATTGCATTCATACTAAACATGTATGGATCTTTTTCCTTATCATTTACATAGCATTTGCATTATATTTAATATCATCATATAGAGATACCTTAAAGTACATGGGAGGATACATGGGTTATATGCAAGTATTACAGTATTTTATATAAGGAACTTGAGCATCTGATTTTGGGTATCCAGGACAGATTAGTGTCCTGGAACCAATCCCCTATGAACAAAGATTGACTATATAGTTTAGTTTCAGTCTTTATAGAATTACCTTGAATTTTAAAATTTAGAGCATTAATAAAACAGTATTTAATTTTAATAAGTTCTTAGCATTTTGCTATTCCACTTCATTTAGGCCATAATTATTTTAAGAAAAAAAATTAACCTACTTAGCAAGTCTCATAATAATTTAAAAGTAGAATATCACCATAGACATAAAAATTCAAAACTCTAAAGTCATGTATCTAATATCTTTGATAAAGCAACTTGAATCCAAACAGGATAAAGAATCTAACATTTAAAGAAACAAAGAAAGCATAAGAAAAAAATATCCCTACAACATTTTTGCTCTTTCTCAACAAAACCTAAAATAATGTAATCATGAAAATTACTGAAGAGGAGAATTTCTCATATTTCCTGTCTATGGAGGACTGGAAATGCTTTTAACAACAAAAAATAACTGGTCAAAATGATTGCTATCATTTGCCAATCATTTTCAGATTTTCAGATATATTCTCGAGATTTTTCTCAAATAAGGGCATTTCATCTAAAATTCCTTCTGGAAAACATGCTGCTGGAAAGCATTTTCCTGACATATTTCAAAGTGCATAAAAATATTTAATGTGCTTATTAAATTTTTAAAAATTATTCTCTTTTAAATATTTTAGCATTAACATACAACTCAAGCATATTACTGATTAAAGTTTTTGAAAATTTTATGTTCCAACACTAAAATGTAAAAACATGATACACAATTTTATATATTTAATAATAAAATTAATAAAAACTTTATCTAAATTTATCTAAAAATCAGAATTTCTCTATATGTAAGAAACTCTTGCTACATGTTTTTTTACATTCTCACTTTCAGACAAATTTGATTTTAACTAACAACCATTTGACATTGTACAAACTGTATAGTATGTGCCCTTTACAGTGTGTCTTTCCCTTAAACAAAGTACCAAAAAATACAGAATATTATTTTTTGCAAGTGACCAGAACCTTAGTAGAAAATCCATGAATTAAAGTATAACACTTGCCAAATCATAATTGGATCAAATCATTTTTTAAAAAATGGAATTACAATTAATTTTTGAAACTTTGAAAAGTTACTATAATAGTAAAAATGTACAGATTTTGCAACAGCTAATATGAAGGATCATGATGCAAACATGAAAAGAGATTATGATAAAAAAGTTCATTCGACTTCACTACAACAGAAAGAGTTTAAAGAGTCATATGGAAGAACCTTCAACATAGCTTTAAACCTTCACCAAAGAACATGGTGGAGTCTTTTAATAGAGACATAAATGAAAAGGAGACCGCATTTTATCGTTCAGTCTTAAAACCCAGGTAGTGTCAGGAACTCAAACAGATGATCTTTCTGTCATATGATTCCATTCTTTGGAAACTTTTGTGACACCCTAGGCCTTTGTTTGCTTTCTGGTGCTTGTCTCCTTTTAGGTCCCATAGGTATATTTTCCTCCCAAGAAATAGCCCACTTAAAGCAAAGCAGGCCTGGGAGCTGCCAACTCATCAAAAACAGAGTGTAGTCCGGCATTAACCTAATTATGTGCTGCAACCACTTTCTTATGCATCTAGGGGTAACTCCCTGGCTTCCAGCCAGTAGCTCTGGGATTTGATTTCTAAGTGACATAACCAGTTACTTTAAAATGTTTATATCCTAAATGCTGGAGATGGAACGTCATCATCACAAAGGAACAAATGTACAATCAGATCAAAGGCCTCTGCTTGTGTTAGCCGGCAAGGCTCTGCAAATGGCCAGAACCCTGATCTCTGATTTCTTTGAATTCATTTTCTCACTAATGATGCAGTATCTGGTTCATTATGATTCATTCTGAGATGATGAAGCCATTATGTGCCTTGCTTTTTCTTTCACAGAACATTGGTAAGCATATTTTTGAGAAAATTTTTATACAAATCTTTGAAATTTCTGGCAAGGAAATTGGCAGACATCTGGAAAAGAAGTGGTATTGTGTATCCCCATCCAAAATGTATTTTTTTTCTTCATGTCTATACTTCATGTATATACAACTTCCTCTTAGCCAGGAGTCTTTCTTGATCAAAAGTGCTCATGCATTCTATGGGTTACCTTCTCTGTCTGAGAAAAAGAAGTCAATGTTTCTATTCCATCCCTACATCTCACAGGGCTACAATGTGGTGTAGAGCTGTCACATGCATTAAATCAATAGCATTTTAACATTGGCAGGAAAGCAGAATCTGCACCCAGTAAGTAGAAACATAAATATAGCTTCACAAGGAAGTTAGTCAATAAGTGCATTTATTCTACATCTGTTGCCGCTGAATTTGGCTACAGTTTTCCCTCATGGTGGTTTGTATTTTCTGTCTTCTGATATGTTCTCTTTGGTAGAGGTTTTATGGGGTGGGTTTCCTGAGCTGATATAAGACTCTTTTCTGCACTCATTGAATGGCTGCATTGATTGATCTTAACAGCACCTTCGAAAATTCTGGTGAAAATCTTTTCTTGGTTGAAGTTTTTAGATATTGGCTATATAACTAAATAAGGAGTTCCATATTTCAAAGTAGTGTGCTTGGAAGGGTGCCCAGAGTAAAGAAAACATTAATAGGCATAAAAAGCTAGCATATGGATGCTATAAGAAGTATAATGGAAAATGTCCAAATAAAGTAGTGGAACCTTCCAATCAAAGAGTGTGAGGGGCAGTAAGGAAAATATGCTCTCTTATGTTTCTGCCAAAATATAAGGACAATACAACCTATGGAGTAAATTCAGCAGATGCTAGAAATTGCGGAAAAGAAGACTAGCTGCAGTCAGCTTAGTTTAAAAAAAAATGAATACTATTTATGTCTTAATTTAATTACCATAGCAATTTATGTTATTTAATCTCAGGATCTTTTAAGCCCACCTTAAGTTAATGTAATTATATTGTATTAATTTGTTCACACACAATGAATGAGACATTAAGAATTGTTTTCTTGGAAAGACTGATCTAAGAAAGCAGAATTATCATATGTCCTGAACTCAATCAATTGGTAATTGTTTTTTAGTTCCTATTATGATCATAGGTCTGTGAGAGGCATTATGTGAGAATTAAGACATAATTGCTTCTTTTAATAAGTTCAAAAGCTAGTTAAACATGGTAACTGTCAACATATTCTTTGTCCACTCTATGGCAATCATTTCAAGATTTTTTTTTATTCTGAATATCTTTTGTTTGGAATTCCTAAAGTACCCTTCTTCTTTGGAGTCCTGAATATAAAGTTAACTATTTTTATGCGATGCTCATATGTTTTAGGTGAGGGTTGTTATATGTTTTGCAAGGCTTGAAGATTCTTGTGATGGCAGGACATAACACAGTAAGCCTCCATTCAATGAAAGGCAGAGCATTTTCTAATCTGTAGCTCCAAAAGAGAAGGCTGCCAGCAGGGTCTCATGGGGAGTTGAACCTGGGACAGGATAACGGTAAACTAGAGATGTAATAGGCAGCTTATATATGAGGCAGGATGTGTCTAACTAGCTTTCTCCAGCTCTGTCAGATTGGCTAAGTTAAAAGATTTTGTGAGTTATGTGGCACGCAGAATTTCTCAATTGTCTAGCATCTGGCCCTGGGATGATCATGGCTGGTACATACTGGCCCAGAGAGTGAGTCTAATGAGGAAATTGGTTGAGTATATGATCTTACTCACTTGCTCAAAAATAGAAACTGAATGGGCTCCAGTCAGGGTCTCTAAACTAAGTCAGAGCAGCACAATTTAAAAAACAAACTATATAATGTATCGATGTTATAAACTGCAAAAGCACTCTGTCATTTATTCAGTCCTTTATTCATTCATGCTTTCAATAAACATTTATTGAGGACATATTAAATGTTGAGTCCATAACAGACATTAAGAAAACTAAGATGCATAAGAGACTTCCAATTCAGTGGGAGATAATGATGACAATATGTTGTAAGACAGACATAACATTAAGTGCTACTTGGACACAAAAATAGACGTCACCTGAATGGTCCAGACAAAACAGGAAAAGCTTTCAGACATAGAATACATCATGGACTAGGTACAGAGGAATGAACTGTATGCTGAAAATTAGCCTGGAAATATATCCTGAATGCAGGTTGAATTGTTTTTCAGTTAGTTTTTTGTTACTTTGACAGACAAAAAAAAAAAAAAAAAAGGCAAAAAACAAAACTAAACAAAAACTGATTAGAATAACTTAAATATTTCAGCTCATGGTTTCAGAGATTTAGTCTGTGGGTGGCCTGCTTCATTGCTCTGGTCCCAAAGGTGAAGCAGAACATCATAATGGAAAGCCCTGGTGGAGGAAATATTACTTAGCTTATGGTGTCTGGGAAGCAGACAAAGAAGGGGAAGGAATCATAGGGAAGATTAACCCTTGCAGGGCATACCCCCCAAGACCCACCTCCTCCATCCATGCCCCACCTGCCTACAGTTACCATCCATTTATTCCAGTCATTTCACTTCTGAATATTCCTGCATTCACATAGCAACTTTGGGGGGATACCTCAAATTCAAACCATGACACTTAGGAAATTTGTAATGAATGTTGGGGACTTATTCTGTGGACAAAGAGAAAGCCCTTAAGGATACAACATGTCCATGTTAGAGTTTTACTTTACAAAATGCAGTCTTTCCATTTATATTATATAATATTAAATAGCTCTATGTTGGAAGAAATATATATATATATATTTATGTGTATAGCCAATTTATGTACAATAGCAAACAATATTATAATTTTTACATTAATTGAATAGATTATATTGATTCAGAAGTTCATATAGAATTGTATGCTGATTATTTAAAAGAATGATTAAGCATCAGAGTCTAATTAAAGTAGTTTAACTTAAAAGCTATTTCTGTAGGGAGGTTCATAATATAGTTTAGAAAAAAAGACATAACCTTCTTATAATCTGATTGATGTATGACAAATAAACATATGGCCAAAGAAAGAAATTAAATGTTTCATATGCATAGCCTATTTACATGATTCTTTTATCCATCGCTGAAGATTCAGTCTATGACTTTGCCATGTTTGCATCCACCTACGCACTCTGAATGAATAATTTCAATTTTTGAAACAATCCTTAAACTTTCAGTAATGCAGTTCTCAAAATGCAGTTTGTCCAGCTTTTACTGATTTCACTTCTTTTATCCTGTTCAAATTTCTCCTTATTTTCTAAGATATGTCTGGGGTTTTTTTAGAGTTAACTTATTTAAATCAGATTTGAAACAAGGTGCAAATATTTCATTCATTTGTATATATAACTTAAGGTATTACTAAATGGATTTTAATCTTGAAATGATCTCTCCCACTTTAACTTCACCACCACTTTTATGCCATGGATTGTGCATCTCCATATTGTCTGTATAATATAAACATACCTAATTTCATGTCATTGTTCCACCTGCAACCTCTAACTGTCAAGTTTGGCCTACTTACTTACTACTACCAGTGAAGTTATTACTACCATTTTTATTTCACATTCTCAGTGTGTCACTGTTTCTATATTTTTATTTTTCTCATGTTTTACTTTTTTGACATAATTTTAACTTGTTAATCTTTTCCCTTTGAATAAGAATACTTTGACATTTTATTAGTTATGTATTAACTATCATTTTTTAAAATTTAAAATATAAATATTATCTAAATTGTTACTATTTGTTCTTTTTCCTTAAATCTAAAAGTTAGACCATACTATATTATTACCTATACAGAAAATATATATTACAATTTGCTTACATGTCTACTTGTTTCTTTGCTTCTTATTCCTTCTTGTGTCAGTTCTCCTCAGGTCATTTTCTAATTTCCTTCAGTATACCTGATTAAAATTCCTTATTGCAGATGGATTGATGGAAATCTGCAGTTGACTGTGT
Source organism: Glaucomys volans (assembly GCA_020662805.1). Lineage (NCBI taxonomy): Eukaryota > Metazoa > Chordata > Mammalia > Rodentia > Sciuridae > Glaucomys > Glaucomys volans. The sequence goes on from JAJEJO010000780.1 coordinate 94,521, forward strand.
CTTTGACTATCTGGTTTTAGTTAACTGTTTTTATTGTTGTTGCTTTTGTTGATCATTTTGTTTTATTTTCAAAATTTCTCCAACTCTCTTATGAACACAGTAATGAATTAAAGTATATGCATTGCCATTGATTTATGATCTTCAGATATCTAGAAGGTCATAAACGCACATGCAGCAGGGGAACAGATACTACAGAGGATTTGATCTCATAAGCATAGATCTAAAGGTCTACTTAAGAAAGGCAGGCTAACTCAAGGATGAGACTGCCTTAAAATTGGCAGAGAGATATGAGGATTTGGAAGAAAAGTCTTCTGAATATTTTAGAACAGTTTAATTCAAGTCATTAATACTAACATAAAAGAATTACTGTTACTACCATTTGATTAATCAAGTTAATATATTACAGTGCTTTAAATACAAATCGAGTTTCATAATTCTTTTCAACATAAGTCTACAATGATAGTTCTCTCAATATTAATACTTTTAATTTTTAAAGTTTATGCTTGGAAAATAGACACAACGGTCATGATTTATTAAAGAAACAACATAATTCTAGCTATTCTAAAATAGAGAGTATGTTTGTATGTTAGAAATGCTCTTTCTATCCAGCTTAACCTCTTTCTCCCAGATCTATTATATCTGGTCATCAACTTTGACTCTGAGATGGAAATTAAAAGTCACCTCACCATCTGGTATTCTCACTAGCACTGCTGTTGAGATGAGATTTCAGAGATGTTCATACCATAACAATGTGGGACGGTGAGGCTGTCAATTCTTGGTTCATTTCCTTACTCAAAATGTTTCTCACACCTCAACTCAGTAAACTTATTTTTTTGCATTAATATTATATTAATAAGTGTTATGTTAATCATGTAAACAAGTGTTCCCTTTTTTATAGTTTGGATGTGAGGTGTCCCCCAAAAGCTCACATGTGAGACAATGCAGGAAGGTTCAGAAGAGAAAAGATTGGTATGTAAGAGTATTAACCCAATCAGTGAATTATTCCCTGATGGGATTAACTGAAGTGGTAGGGTGTGGTTATGAGATGTATTTTTTGTATCTGAAGAGTGGAGACTCTCTCTGCTTCCTGATGATGTGAGCTGTTTCCTTCTACCATGCTCTTCCGCTATGATGTTCTGCTTCACCTCCAGCCCCCAGAAATGGAGCCAGCCTTCTATGGACTAAGATCTCTGAAACTGTGAGCCTTCAAATAAACCTTTTCTCCTCTACAATTGTGCTGGTCAGATCTTTTTAGTCACAGCCATGAAAAAACTGACTAAAACACCTTTCTTCATATTTCAAATGACTTAAAGGAAAACAAATCATTTTATTTGCCTTTTTTACTTCCCAGTACCCATTAGGACTTTAGTATGATGTTCTGCAAAGAGATATCGCATAAATGAATCAATGAATATGTAACTTGATGCTCCTTTTCTAGAAATACCTCTTAGCCATACATTTCTTAACCAGTGAGTCTCAACTTAAATGTCAGCTCCTATCCAATAACATAGGCTCTGGCACTTATCCACTCAAAAGATTAGTGTCTGAAATGTGCTATCAGGTATGGCACTGCAAACACTAATACAGTGTTGTCCTTTTCTTAGAAAATAAGTTGAAGGTCATGAGAATGTAGTTGCATTACATTCGGTTTAATTGTACTTTTATAGCTCATAGCAGATTTACATAAATAAAATTTTGTCTTTAAATTATTAAATAGCATACTCCTGCCAGAAGAATATATTTTATAAAGAACCAGAGGCATCACGATAATGAATTAGGGGCTGGGGCTGGGGCTGTAGCTCAGTGGCAGAGTGCTTGCTTAGCATCTGTGAGGCACTGGATTCAATCCTTATCACTGCACAAAAATAAACACAAAATAAAGGCATGCTGTACATCTACAACCACAAAAAATTGTTTTAAAAAGATAATGAATTAGTTGTTTCTAAGTCATTCAATTGCATTCAAGAGCATAGTTTCTATTGCAAAAATAAAAACAAAAACACAGGTTTGGATTTTTTTGTTTGGGGGGATTTTTGGTCAAAACACTTGATTCAGTGAGCTCAATGAAACATTTCATATGCTTGCTTCCTAGAGTACAAATCTCACTTGTAGAAGAAATGAAAAGACACACAAAGAGAACCATACAAGATAATTTAGCTGGGATTTTAGAAAGCTTCTATTTGGTTTCAATTATTTATAATGGTATAATTTTGTTTTATCTCTTTGAAACATCATAGAATTGTTTCAGTTAAATAAGATTAGGCTTTTATAAAGGTGAAAGAAAAGCCTAATCTCTACCATCCCATATGAATTACCATCATCAAATGTAAATATAAGGTTTCCCATACATCTGTTTAATAATCCTCCTCAGAAGGATGGCCAGCCCAAAGAATGTAAATGTCTTGCCAGCTTTTAACCAGCTGCCCAACTCAAGGAGCCCTTCCTGGAAAGAGTTCAGTGAGCATACATGAAGAGTGCCATTCTCGGAAATCAGATTGGAGGCAGAGAATGTTCTTTTTCCAGAAATTGAACTGCCTTGTATTCTCAAACTTAACACTAATCTAAAAAAGACCTTCTTCTTGATTTGCACTTATGATATAAATATTTACATAGCAGCAAGATTTGAAATAAACAAGGACTGCCACAATGTGAATTATCTCAACAGAAAAGGGAGTTCTGCCTTTATAATTTATGTGTATGTTTGAATCATAGTTTGCTCGTGTATACTGTTCTTATAAATAAGACCACTAAGAGTTTGTAAAGAATTGATGTGTACTTTTTCTTTTTAAAAATTGTCCAATGTCTCCCGATTCTTTCTTTCCTCAATAATATAGCAGTCACACACATACACAAGAAAGATGATTGAAGTTGGGGCATGGTGGCACACGCCTGTAATCCCAGTGGCTCAGGAGGCTGAGGCAGGAGGATCTCGAGTTCAAAGCCAGCCTTAGCACAGGCAAGGCGCTAAGTAACTCAGTGAGACCCTGTATCTAAATAAAATACAAAATAGGGCTGGGGATGTGGCTCAGTGGCCAAGTACCCCTGAGTTCAATCCCTGGTTCCAAACAAACAACAAAAAAGATGATTGAAGTTGGTTTGGATGTAAGTAAGGAAGAGTAAGAAATGGGAAGTCTTGCTCCAAATTAAGAATGTAGAACCTGTGATAGCAAAATTCACATTGGAAGCTTGCCCCTCATGAAGCTTCATTTCCTTAAGAACAATAAACATTTAACCATTAGAAGCTTACAATTTTCATTCAAATGGTATGTTATATTTTTGATTATTATTATTATGTAAAATAATTTTAAAATATGACTTAAACTTCTAAAACCCATAAAAGTAATGCTATATAATTCCTCACCTTAAAATTTAGTAATATTCTAACCTGTCAGTTAATATTAGAATGAAACAGGAGAAAGGAAAAAGTTTTAGATGGGAACATGCAATGATATAGCCTTGAAAATGAAAATTACTTATGATAAACAGAACTAAAGTTTTTTAGATAGATCTCAGTTTAGGAGATAGAATTTTCCCAGTGGATAAATGTTCAATAAAGTTAACAGAAAGTTTAATAAGATTCTTGTTAAAATTTGTAAATATCATTCTCAGAAAAGCTGCAGGAGTGTGATTGAATATGTTTGTTTGATATGTGAACCCTAGGGAAATAATAAACTTCAAAGATAATTGACTAATGGTAACAGTAGTAGCTGTTTCAATAGTAATGATAATAGTTATTAGCAATACTACTAGTAGTGGTACTAATAGTAATAGCTCACACTTAATAAGCAATTATTTATGCCTTTGATATATAGTAAACTAAATGCATTAAGCATATTACCCTAGATATTAAAGCTAGTATAAGGTAGAGCTAGAATGAGTAACTAAATGGTTTAACTTCAGGTTGGTCACTAAGGTACAGTGCCTCCATTGGTATAATCACTACCAATTGGGGGAGATGAGAGTATAGATGAGATATAAATTAAATTCTTAGAAGTGTTACTATTTAAAATATGTTTTAAAATTATTTTAAGTTATTTCACATCAATATTATGTAAATTGCAGGTATTTGAAAGTACAGGAAAGTATGAATAATGAAAAACAAATCTAGTCAGACAACAGGAACAAAAATAGTTTTACTATTTCCAAATCATTCAAATGTTGTGTTAAATTTGCCAAAATCTTGAAAAGCTCCTAAACATAGAGCAATAAAAGAAGAACAGAAAAAGACAGGAAACAGGTTCAGAGTCTTTTATTAAGCCTTGAACACAGGCGACTGCTGTCTTTAAATTAATCCAGCACTATATCAGTCATGGTAGTGTGGTGGCCTTGCCTCAGTCAATCACAACCTCTAATGAGCTTCTGTCCCTTCTAGAGTTTCTGGATTTAGTACCCAGGGATCACATGAATTCATAGCCCTGAACATTGCTGTTTCCTTTAGAATAGATACACAACACAGAGTGGAAAAGGCAGCCATAGTCCAAACTGAACCAATCTGCTTATTTTGCATATTGATTTCAAGCACACAGAAAGTAATCAGGCAGTGATATATTTGGGGGGTTAAAGCTACAAGCTTTTAGCTATTTGAGGGTGATAAATAAGCAGAAGAAGCCATTCTTTTTGACTGACACAGGAAAATATAGAGGAGAAAAAAGCAAAAAGGGAAATGAGAGATGTGTAAACTCTGAGAGATGTAGATTAAATTCAGTTCCTGACAGCTTTCCATTCTGTGAGACCAGTATTATATTCATTTTTGAATTCTCTGAGTCTGGATTTTTAAACTAAAAACCTTCTTGGTCTTCGCTTAAATGAATCATGAAACCCTGCAATTAAAATTGCCTTGGCTAGAACAAATATGAATAATGTGGTAATCTCTGTTTTCTAATTAGAAGATGATTGAACCTTGCCTGGCATGCCCAGGGCTCTGGGGTCCATTCCCATCACCTCAAAAAGGAAAAAAAAAAAAAAGATGACTGAACTTGGTTTCGATGGAAGTAAAAAAGAGTAAGTGGAAACTCTTGCTCATGGTAAAACTGTTTTCTTATGAATGAGCAAACTTAGGGAAAACTGGCTCTCTCCATTTCTAGCTCTGCAGAGAAGTTCCCTAAAATGAGATCTTCAAGCTTAGAACATAAAATCTGGTCACAGCATGACCTGGGGCTTCCAATCAAAAGAATAAATGGAAAGTAAAGGATGAGATAAGTGAGAGATTTTCAGTGTTCCCAATAGGGAAGATCACACTGAAATGAAGCAAAAATCATCCACAATGTTATTTTGTTCACTTACAGTATGTCTCACTGTTTTTTCCAACATTGCATAGGTTTTTACATTGATGATTTTAACTTATTGCCATCTCTATTACAAAAAATGTTATTTTTATCATTCATTTCCAGAGAAGAAATGATATCATCATACTATTTGATTTGCTCAATTAACATTTATTGAATACCATATTTCTCCTTGAAGTTCAAAATAAAATAAGGTACATCCCCAATGTAAATTGTATTAAACATTGAAGTGATAACTCGATAATAACTTGTTTATATTTGCTAAGGAGTATGCTATAGTCAAAATTAGGTTAAGAGTTTTAAGCAAGATGTAAAATGTTATCTTCTAAACTGAGATGATGAAACTATATTAAAACGTTGTGAACATACTACCCAGTGAACATTAAATCAAACGCAAATTTAATGATTTAATCAGGTGTTTAATGAAATATTAAGTTCAATTTTCATAAAAATCCTGCTGTCAGACAAAAACATTTAACACATTATTCTCCTTATATATTCTTACAGATTTTGAAATATAATGTAGGCTTCTTTACTCAGTGACAGATCATATTGTGTGAAGATCACATCTAGTATGACTTTAGCACACGCAAGCAACTAATTAGACATTTATCAATCCTTAATTCAGCAACACTTAACTCAGTATCAATATGTACTTAAGTGCTTTACAGAGGTTCTTAAATAAATAAGTAACTCAAGTGCAAGCCTTCTGAAACCTGTTCCCTACATTGGTAACATAGGAAGTAGAAAAAATAGTTTTCTTTTCAAATTTATAATTATCACTTTTATCCAATCCCATTAAAGTTCTTATTGTCATAAGGACGAATTATATATTTGGGAAAGTGACACCAATGTAATAATCACTATCTTTCATCCTTTACTGCTTTCATCCGCTATAGGAAAGGGATGGTTTAATATAGTATCATCACCAACAAAGAACCAGGTACTCTAATACAAGCATACCATTTTGTGCAGTAGCATATGGAACTATTTCATGCATGACTCTGCTAAGAATTCTGAATTCAATAAGTAAAGAGTAAATATGCTTTTCTCTCCCTCTCTCATACCAACTTAAATTAGAAAAGCATGAGTATTTTCAAAGAAAAATCAGGCAATAATATGGTAGATAACTTTTTAGCAAGCAAATTGTTGAAATTATTTCAAAAGGAAAATCCTTAATCATCAGAAAAAGATGAGCCAATCTGTGGACATAATTAAAAGCAAATGCAAAAATATTCATTCCACTTTCTGAATATACAGGCTGTTGATGTAGGTCAGGAGAGGTGGGAGAGGAAATTCATAAACACCAGTGATAGGTTTCAGCACGGGTGAATTTAGATATAGAAATAATCAGACAAAATAAATCAGCAATGTCCCTAAACTAACATCTGTTGACATTTCACAGCACTTTCTGTTTCTTACAAATATGTACTGCTTTGAAATTATAAATGTAATTCGGGTTTGTTCTAAATGAAACATACATATTCCCCCATCATTCTTCCATATTTTCTGTCACTGGTAACTAGATCTTCTATATCATCTGATAGGTTTCCCAAATTTCCTGAAAAGTCTCTATGCATAACATTCTCCTAACATGGACAAGCTTCACTTGTCAGCACTAATTCTCTGCATTGCTCCAAACCTGAGTAACACTTAAGGATAAAACATAAAAGTGATAATCTAGGAAATAATTTAAAGAATATTAAAATCATAATGTATAACATTCCCACAAAGAAAAGTGCAGCCCATGTATCTTAATTTTCTCTAAATACTTAAGGAATAAATAACAATTTTTATGCAAGCTGTATAATATAAAAGAAGAAAATACTTCCCTGTTCATTCTTGCCATCAGTATCATCATCATAACAATGTATGATATGAACTTTATAAGAAAGTTATAACATTTCTTACTTATCTATACAAATATAAACAAAATATTTATATATGCTTATTTCACCACGTTCTAGTGGAAGTTTTTTCATCAATTTGAAATTAGTTATCATGCCAAAGACAATCACAAGTGTAATTTGTCATATTAACAATAAGGGTGGACAAATCTATGACCATCTCCAAAGGCAGAAAAAACATTTGATAAATTAATGATTCATTAAACATCCTCAAAAAAGTAGGCTTAGCAGGGATTTTTCTTAATCTCCTAAAGGGTATTTACAAAAAAAAATATGGCTAACATCACAATCAAAGGCAAAATATGAAATCTTCCTCTTTAAGATTACAAAATTGCAAGGATACATACTCTAATCAATTCTTCTCGATTTTTTGCCAATACAATGAAAGAGGAAGTAAGTAAGCCTATAAAGAAGGAAAGAAGTGGAATTATTTTTACTATTTATGATATAAATATATTTAGAAGATTAAAAACATTCTACAAAAAAATAGAATTAATAAGTTATTTTTAGAAAAGCACTGGTCAACAATTAGAAGTTTTTAAAATGTTATTTACGATATCGTCAAAAAGACAAGTATGTTAGATTTTTTCTTGTTTGTTTGTTTTTAGTCCTGGGGCTCTAACTCAGAGGTACTTTACCACTGAGCCACTTCCCCAGCCCTTTTTATTTTTTTATTTTGAGACAGGGTCTCACTAAATTGCTGTTGGTCTCTCTTTAAGTTACTGAGGCTGGCCTTGAACTTGAGTACTGTCTTAGCCTCCAGAGGATCTCAGGTGTGCACCAGTGTGACCAGCATTAGATGTTTTCCCCAGAGAAACAAATTAGGTTGTTGCTGAGGGAATTTTTAAAAGACAGAGATATTTTTGTGCTCATGAATTGAAAAACTCAAATTGTTCTCTCAAATTGATCTCCCAAATTGATCTGCAGCTTAAATGCAATAGGAATTCAAATCCCAGTAAGCTTCATTTTCATGAGAATGAAGAGATTTTTTCTCTAAAACCATGCAGGAATATAAAGGACCTAAATCAGACAAAACAAACTTTAAAAAGAAGAAAAAAGAAAAAGTTGGAGAACTTAGATTTCAATTCATACTAAAGCTGCAATAATTCAGATAACTGAGTATTTATGTAAGGTTGGGCACTTTGTATATGACAAAGTCACCATTGCAATTTGTAGAAGAAGATTAAATTTTTCAAGAAATAGCACTGAAACAATAGGATAGCCATGAAAAATAGAAAATGAAATGTGACCTATAATTCAAGCCATATTTAAAATGTGAAAATTAAAATAAATATTCTTGAAGAAAACAGAGGCTAGGACTTTGTGGTAGACAAATGATCGCTTATGTAAGATATTAAAAGTGCCCTTTGGAAAAGGGTACATACAAGCACCTGTAAAACAAACAATATAAAAAACCCCATCATTCCTATCAATCAAACTGCCTTACAATGTAAGCATAAGCATACACATTTGGATTAATCATTAGAAATGATGGGTACTTTTCATAAATTTGAATGGTAAAATAAGCACCACACTTTATTAGAACAAATTTCAGCTTTTATTTGGATTGTAGAAACCCCACCATTTTTTAAGTGTTCTTTAATTTAATACCACAATATGAAAAACACAGGAAACTAAGTGGTAGACCATAAACATCCTAAAATCCTAAAATAAGCACTACTTAACCTTACATATATATCCTTCCTACACATACACCCCCACACACGTGCACTCTACTGCTATCTGACAGTGAAACCTGAGTCATGGTATTTAAATAATTTTATAGAGAGGGATAAATTAAAAATCAAATTAAAATGTAAGAATCTTAATTGAAATCTGCACATCACTTAAAATCTCAGATGACTTGATCAATGTTTTGCTACTAGTAAAAAAAATCTTCATGTTATTTTGATAAGGGAATACTTCAGATACTTTGAGTATTTTCCTATTCTTTGGTCCATCTCAGAATTTTACAGAGTTCACATTTCTTTTCCATGGAAAAGTGTGATGAAGGGTTGGAATTTTTCAAATTGTGAGGTCATGGTGGAGATGCTAGATGTCAGGGCAAAGTTCACATAAGCACAATAAACTATTATCTATAATATATATATAATTTATTCCATTATATTGTAATGATTAACTCAATGAATTACTGAGCTTGACACATTTCTGAGAATTAGATAATCATTATAATGAGACATGTGAAATCAAAATTTAGAAATGATTTTAATATATCAATTAATTTTACTTACAAAAGTTTACTCCCTGCTTTCAGAAGCACATTTTAAAAGTAGATCAAAATCTTCCCACATCTTTTTTTTTAGGTCACAAAAATATTGTTGTGTGACTATTAATAACTAAAATTCTAAAATTTCTAGCCACTTTAATTTTTCAGTAAATTTTGAACTTATAAAAGTAAGCAAGCAATACTTTAAATTAAATTAAGTAAAAAATGACAATAATTTTGACATATTTGGTGACTAAAGTTTGGGGGATTTCTTTTTAATAGTGACATTAAAATAATATTCAGTAGTTACCAGACTTACTCTTTTAATTGTTGGCACAATTTTGAGCTTATTTTCTTTTCAGAGTAAACAGAGACATCCCCAGCAGTTTACACATGTTACCTTTGTGTGTAAGCATATGTCAAACACACAGAGAAGCCTGGGGTGATCAGAGTCCCAGGGGAAATAAATGGTCCATAGTGAGACCCAAGCAGGTTCACGCATGTGCACACGAATACACATGTGCACTCTCAGGCACACAGCACACACATGCCATGGGGGTAAATAGAATCAGACAATGCTATTCCTGCTTAAAATCAAACTTTATTTTAATCTTGCCAGTAGGTTGGTTTCACTTACATGTATAAAACCCACATGTTTCAGTTATATTGAACACATTTAAAAATTCACAATGGTTATTTTCAAGATAAGTAAATCAAATCACAAAACTGTGGTTGTGGCTGCTGAGGCTTAAAATGAAAAATTCATTGATCTTTCAATGTCTATATTTAGACCTATGTTTAAGTGTGACTAACTTACGATGTAAATGAGTAGAACAAAAAATTTCCTCTTTTTATATGAAGTTTATGTTTTGATAAGTGGTTTAAGTCATCACTTTTACACACAAACACACACACACAGATATATATTACAAAAAAAATCAAATTATGGTCTGTAAAAAATTCTACTGAGATAAATAAGCTTCCTTTTAACCTAATAATTCCTAACCTTTCTAAAATCAATCTGAAATTTTTTTATTTTTTATTTTTAGTTGTAGATGGACACAATACTTTTGATTTTTAAATTTTTATTTATTTTTATCCTTTATTTTATTTATTTATTTTTATGTGGTGCTGAGGCTCGAACCCAGTGCCTCGAACTCAGTGCCTCACACATGTTAGGTAGCACTCTAAGTGCTGAGCTACAACTCCAATTCCCTGAAAATGTCTTGTTTATGATCCAACATTTAAATTGCATTCTAAAAATTGCAAAATTTCTATTAGTTTTCTTCAAACTTCCGTTATTTTGTTTGAAATCTTGTATTAAAATTAATTCTCAGAAAAAAATCAGTTCAGTAAAATAATGTATTTTTTGAAATTATAAATAGGAAAAAGATATTTAAGATTTTTTATTTCTTGGATACTTTATGTTATTGAAGTAACTCTAACTTTTAATAGGAAAATAACTTAAAAATCATTAACAGCAGAGATTACTAATCAAAATAAATGTTCCTTCTAAAAATTTATGAGAAATAAATTATTTCCATACACCTTCAGGAAAATTTCCATTTGGAAACTTTCCACAGTACTTGAAAGCATTTTTTAACTGAAATTATCAAATACAGTGGACAACTCTAAGTGTCAGTGATTTATGGATGAAACTAAATTGTTTCTGCTTCTATAACCACTAGTTTGAGATATTCCCCCCACCCTGACATTAAAGCCCCATTCATATTTCCTGGAAGAATAAAAAAAAAATGTTAACAACAGGAAGCAAATAAAATCTTCTTGAAGTAGTGATTTAACATTTGGCTGCTGGGAGTCCCTTTCATATAGCAGATCTTTACAACTTAGATAAGCATGCTGTCCTCTGTTTCCTCCATATTCCACCCCTGCCATAAGCCTACTTTCCTCTAGTTACTATTGAAGGGGAAAGAGAACCTTTTACTTCTCTTTGAGAAATCTCTTTAACACCTTTTGTCAAGGCACAGGCCTTTTTTTCATTATTTTATGAGAACTATTTTATTTACATTAAATGAATAATGTTATGCATGACAATTTTTTAAAGACTTCTAAAATTTATATGTATATTGATTGTGTAATTTTCATTATGACTCTATGGAGAAATTTTAGCTCCATTTTTATCTGAAAAAGAAAAAAATGCTCAGAGGGGCTAGGCAACTCGCTCAAATTTACACAGGGCTGGAGTTCTAATTCAAGTCTGTGTCCAGGATCAGTGCTGTGCAACTATTCCTTAAATAAGGGGTAAAGCCCTTGTATGCTGGCAACCTAACAACCAACTTTTAATTTTTTTTCTATTTATCTTTATATTTAACACAGATGAGATCAGAGTGCTGCATACACTGGTATTTTCAACATAACATCTCTACATATCCTGAGGATCTTCCAGTATCAGCACATAATGTTTGAAAGGTTCACCCATGTTGTAGCATGAATCAGTACTTTCTTTGTATGTTTGAATAACATTCTGCAGTTATACTACAATGTTTTTATTCATCAATTGGTGGACATTTGGATTATTTACACTTTTTCATCATTTTTATTTGTTCATTTTAGATACACATGACGGTAGAATGTATTTTGATATATTAAGTATACATGGAATAACATTCTAATTAAAATCCCATTCATGTGGTTATGCATGATGTGGAATAACACTGGTTGTGTATGCATATATGAACATAGGAAAGTTATGTCTGATTCATTCTACTGTCTTTCCAATTCCCATCACCCCTTCCTTCCCTTCATTCCCCTTTGTCTAAACCAATAAACTTCTATCTCCACCCCCCCCCCATTATGTGTTATCTGCATATCAGAGAGAACATCTGGCCTTAGGTTTTTTGGGATTGGCTTATTTCACTTAGTGTGATAGCCTCCAGTTCCATCCCTTTACTGGTAAATGCCATAATTACATTTTTCCATTGTGTATATGTACCACATTTTCTTTATCCATTCATCTGTTGAAGGGCATCTAGTTTGGTTCTGTAACCTAACTATTTAAGTCACAGGGTTTTTTTTATATTCCTCCAGCCCATGATGATGCCAGGCCCTGAAGCTCCTGGATGAAACCGATATAATAAGATGTTGGCTCTTCTGCAGAGAGTGGGAGGCCAAGCAATAGTGAACCACTCTATTTCCCCCATGCTCAGTTGTCTCATTTTTGCTTTTTGTTCAATGAGAATTACCATAAAGTGAGAAAATTTGAAACTGACACATAAAAATACTTGATATTTTGCATATTCCAAAGAAGTTGTGATGTTGTTTGAAGGATTGACTTATAAAGTGTTTAAAAGCAAATTGATAGAATTCACTTTAAAATCCACATTTCCAAATTCATGTCTAAAATCAGATTCTCAGGGAGTCCTGAGTCTATAAATGCATCTGAGTTGCAGGAACTAAATGACAGATGCTTCCTGCTGTGGGTTGAACACATATGTCCCCAAAACTCATATTTCAAAGCTCTAACTCCTCAAGCAATGGTATTTGGAGGTGAAGACCTTGGGAGCTGATGAGATCGTGAAGGTGGGAACTTCATGGTGGAATTAGTGACCATAGAAGAAGAGGAAGACAGATTTCTTTCTCTCTCTCTTCCCCCTCTCCAGTGAGGACTCTGCAAAAAGGCTGCCAGCTACAAGCCAGGAAGTGGACTTCACCAGAACCTCATCTATCAGCACCTTGATCTTGAACTTCTCAGATTTCAAAACTGTGAGAAACATATTTCCGTTGTTTAAGCTACTCAGTCTGGGGCATTTTGCTGTAGTACCCTAAATAGACCAAAACACCTCCTTAAACCAAGAATGTACTTTTCCATTTTGCTGCCACTCACACTGAATATTCAGACAGCCTTGCCTAGGGCAGCTTTATTCACTTTGTTGCCTGCCTCACTTTGGAAGCACTTAGTTTGGCAGTGCCTGTTTTATGAGCAAGTTAAACTCTTTAATGAGCAGTCTCACTGCAGACACAATCCCACAGGCCTCATATTCCTACCCTCTAGTTTCTGCTTGTCATCTATTTTTTTAGAAGCTCTTACCCAGAGGAATTAATCTTACTCCCTGCATCCCTTGGTCCTTTTTTGTTTCCATTTCCCCAAATCTGAGACATTCCTTTAATACCAGGATTGGGGAAGTAGCACCGTGGTAGTTGCCTAGCATGTGTGAGATCCTGAGTTCAATCCCCAGGACCATTAAGACAGAAAGTGTGAGGGGAATATGAATGAATATGAATTAAATGAAACACCAGAGCTGGGAAGATGTATGCAATAATCTTCAAAAAGTGCAGTGTCAAAATATTAGGTAAATGGCTGCTTTGGGCCTTCTCATGAAGTCCATCCAATGCTTGGGGCCTCCAACTTCCTCTTCCAGTAGGAAATGCAGGCACATTTGTTTATTATTGCAACCATTGAGAGTGTAGTTTTTGGACAAAACACACACATATACACATGTGCACACACAAATGTACACACATGCTTTCCAAGAGGAAAAAATACTAATAGTTAGAGACAGTATAATTTGGTACATACTGAAAAGGAAAAAAGAAATAAATTTTCCATCTAAAACTTAGAAGTTCTCTCTCCCAACAAAGTTAGTGATTTTTCAGAATTTAATTAATTTCCTTTTTCATTCTTGAGAAGATAGCCTCTTATTGATGTCTATTAGGCTAAACAAGGAAAAATTTTGAGATTACCAGCTTGACTGACTAAATTATATTCTATTTTTTCCAGTAGCTCATCAGAAGTTTATTTAGTAATCAAATTTACATTTGAGAAGTATATACTTATAACATGAGCTTATATGTATTTTGGGGTCATATTCATTTTTGTATTGATTTCTACTTTTCTTTTTTCTTTTTTGCAAGTTATTTTTATTTAGGTATAAAAATACTTATTGAACAAATATAATGTTTGGTAGTACTGATTCAAACATAAACAGATCACAATATTTTACCTAAGTTGCACACAATATAATTGAAGGGAGTCTATGTATGCAAATCTTTAAAATACAGTAATATATGCTAATACTTCTTAAACACCTACAGATAAAAATCATCTGCTGATTTCATAAAATGTGATTTCGACTTAGTGCATCTGAGTCATGTGCATTTCTAAGAAGCTTCCAGGCAACGCTGCAGCAACTGGTACATGGCAGCCACACTGGGTACATGTGTGTGCTTTAGGATACAGACAGAGGAGTGGACAACTGCAAAAACTGAACAATTATTCAAAGAATTAATAATTTTACCACATAGAGAATATGGAGAAAGTCAATTATGCAAGAAACTAAAGCACCCAGATAAAGCTTTGGACGCTCTAAAAGCAAAGGAGTCTATGATGCCTTTTTACACAAGGTATCGTCTGCTCAGCTACTCCCAGGCAGACCTAAAAAACAGGAAAATGTGCTCATTCATCTACAGACCAGCTCCTTTCTTCTCTGTATTCTCTCCCTGTCCTTCACCATGACTCTTATTTCATGCCCTCTTTTTCAATTGCTTTCATCCTAACTAAAGATCTTAGGTATTTTGTTAGGCTTTAAAAGTCTCCCTAAGCTGAAGTGTTTATAGAGAAAGACACACTTGCTGCAACCCAAGGAAAAAGACTATTCTTATAGAATTATGTTTGATATATTTATAGAGTGCTGAAAGAAATTTATAGATTTTCTGTGCTTGGGAAGTGAATTTATTGACTCTCTCTATATGTATTAAACCTTGCTTAATTAATGAGTGACTCCCAGCTGTTTTTCAGAGGATAGGGCAGACTATGCATGTGTGTGTTGTGGTAAAAATTAATGGATATTGGCATTGTTTGTATTAAGTAATGATCTGGGGAGAATACTTTAGGAGAATGTTTCAGGGTGCTGCAGTTGGTCATTATTTATCAAGAGTCTAAATGTAGCTGAATAATTAGTATATCATTATTCATGGGCAAAGTGTTTAGTTCAAGTTCAGACTGAAATCACAACACTTTTGCATCAGAGATTGACAGTCGCCTACTTCAATGTAATTCTTCTCTTCCTTTCTGCAACAGAGCTGTGGTTACCTTTCCCATTCTTCCTTGAAGCTTGTTGTGATGATAGAAGTTAGCAGGCAACAAATTAGACTCTACAGATGGTGGAGGACTGAATCATAGGAAATTGGATGGAGCTGTCATTCTAGGCAAGTGTGTCAGTTTCTTATAATTTTTTGGTATTAGACATTTGCACCCTTAGTGGGTGTTTAGAACAATCCTTCCTGTTTTGTGACTGTGACCTAATACAATCCTCAAATGATCCCCAGAGACCAGTGGTACAGTTACCTTCTTTTCATCAGTGAAATGAAAATGAGTTTGGAGGATGTTAATGAAAGGTATAACAGATTTGGATTCAGACTGAGACTGTAATATCTCTTTATGTTTTATTTGTTATGCATATTAATGAAATTGCCATCAGGTATTTGGTA
The DNA here is from genome assembly GCA_020662805.1 of Glaucomys volans. NCBI lineage: Eukaryota > Metazoa > Chordata > Mammalia > Rodentia > Sciuridae > Glaucomys > Glaucomys volans. Next base: position 110,387 of record JAJEJO010000780.1, read on the forward strand.
TTTATATTTTTGCTTTCTCCACCTGCTTATAAGAAGTTTTCAATGAGAATCTGCTTCCTTTTGTGTTTAGTTGTTTTTAAGATTTTCCTTTAATCAGATCAAATGATGTTTTTTTGTTTAATTTATTCCTACAGTTTCTAGCATTTTATTTCATGTTTCTTACTGGTCACTTGAATAAATAGCTGGGAATTCTTAGCAGTGGATAAGGTTCTGAGATGATAATGCTGGGGTGAAATGGGGTAAAAGAAGGAAAGGATTAATGCTTAATATTATGGCCATAATTACTTATGCCTTCTTTATTAAAGAAAGATGCAAACTTCCTGGTCTGAACAAAAAAGAACTTAATATTTCATGACTTTTAATCTAGCAAATGTAATGCATGAAATTTACTGATTCTGAGGCTGTGGGGTTTTTTTTGTTTCATGAGGTTTTTGTCCCACTGTTCATAGTAGCACTCACTCTCTACACCAGATGGCATGATCTTCTCTAGCCAGAGAAGCATAAATCACCAAGTACAAAACTTATGAGTACACAAATGACTTTCTCACATGTGATTCACATTATTTGCATGGAAAGTAACTACATATTTAAAATTTTCTTTTTCTATAAACACGTTTATTTAACAGAGTATATATGTGTATGCCTACACCAAATCGACATTTATATTTATATTTACAAATATATTTTAGTTTAACAATTTCTATAAAACACTTAGCACTGGAATTCCTTACTTCACTGAATATTTTTTATGCTCATCATTTTTATGCACTGTTGAGAACTGATATTAGGGAAGTTGCAGACAGTTTACCAGAATAGATATATGATGGACTCACATGATACTAAGAGATAAGTGGCCTCTCTGAAAATGATATTTGACTTCAGTCACAGATATTGCTTCCCCTGGATTCACCAGAAAGTTTTGGTGCTTCTAGTGTATTCTTGGATGAAGTATTGATTATTTCCTAAGGACGGGAATGGCTTCATCCAAATCTTGGCTTTATCATTTAGGAGATATGTGTCATATCAAGTCAATTTTTTTGTCTGTTAATTTTATTGTTTGCAAAAAGGGAGTGATCATAATTTTACTACTTTGATAAAACTCTAAGAAATCATGGCTCTAGTGCATACAGGTTTAAAACAGAATAAAATCAATAAATGTTATCTATTAGTAGAATAAGAATGGCAGTAATAGAACAGCAATAATATGGATTCCAAAGAATTCTTTGAAAAGGAGAAGCAACAAGAAAATTTAAACAAGAAATTTTAGGGAAGGAAGGTTATATATTTTATGTATAAGGCAACCATATCCAATATATTTGGTTTGAACTGTAGTCTTAGAAATGATCATACATAATCTCATTTTTTCAAAACTAGAAATTCCCAAAGCAATGAACTCTCCAGCCATAGAGAGAAAGTTATAGAGAAAAAGTTTAGGTGTCTAGGGTTAGTTTTAGGTCTCTATCTCTGACTTTAAAACAGTCTTTGAGATAGTGACGTCAAGAAAAAGGATTTCTAGAATCTCCAAATAATCTGTCAAGCGATCTCAGTACCACTACAAAATAGTGTCCTGAACAACTATTAGGAAAATGATACATGTGGAAGTGATTCATTACTGAAATAATATTAATTCAGAAAAACCTTAAAACTGACAAGTGTAACACTACCATAGTTACATTTACAAATGAGATTTTTAAAAAGACATCATGAAGAATTTGGTATAAAATGTCTTCATGAGTGTAGAATTATAATCAAATACTGTATTCTCTGTAACAAAGACATACATTTTCATCTTTGGAATATTTTGCATGCAGAACAGCATAAAAGAGAGAAAGAAAGAGAGAGAGAGAGAGAATTTGTCTTCTGCATATTGAATTGCCTATATATGTCTAAATAGTTGGTAAGGCACTGAAATGGTCTTATCAATAATTGCATATTGAAACCAAGAAAATAACAATAGAGTCAAACTTTTTTTTTTTCAGATAGAAGTTCCCATGTAGGGGTTGAATAAATCAGATGTGTTGACTGATGTCTTCTCCTGGACTTCAGGTTAGACTTGATACTAGGAGCTCTACCTTCTCTCCTCCTTCAAAGGATGTTTTTCCCCTGCAGTTATCAAAGGCATTCACTCTACCTGTGGACTGTATCCCATCTACTCTAGCATACTAAAACTGAGTTCTTGTAATCATGAACCCTCTCATGCACAAATCATTATTTTATTCCTACTATATCATTCCCATAAAATATATCAAAAGAGAGGACATCTTAAAAATCCATTCCCCACAGGCCCATTTCTCTGCCTCCCTTCAAAAAAAAAAGGTATCATCCATCCAGAATTATTTTTATATGTACCTTCTATGCTCTCTCACCTCCAACCCATCTCACTTCAATGTAATTATATCAGGATTTTGTGTTGACTGTGTGTATCATGAAGTTGAAGAAATGGGGATTTATTCAACTCTATTATGAACAGCAGCCTTCATATGCCAAAAGTGATGCCTAATAAAAGATTTTTTCTGCATGTTCATACTTACTCCACATAATAAAAGGAAAAAGAAAAAGATGTTATATGCAATGACAATAAATAGCACACTTGTAATGAGTAAACTGCAGATGGGTGGAAAATGACAAAACCTTGTGCTCCATCTGTAGAATTAATTCCAGAACTCATTCAAAACTCACATCCTAGGTTTATTCAAACACCAACTGTAAAATCCTCCTTTAATCATATATGCTAAATAATATATTTGAATATTATGCTGCGGAAATATCATACCTTTTTATACTATCAAATGCAGTATAGAGTATACATATATGTCTCTTTCAATTGCAGAAATATTTATTATAAACTGTAGGCCTCATTTATGATAAATATTATGGATAAATAGAATGAAAAGAGGGTCATCTAAGTATATCTAACTCAGTTTTAGTAAGAAATTCAACCCTAAGCCATTAAGCTTCAAATTTCTCTGGCTACATAGTCAGTGTTATGGTGATGGATGTGGATTTAGGGTACCAGTATCCAAGTTTGGCATTGGTGTACAACCCTGAAGTTGTACTGGATCTAAGTAAAATTGTACACATTGCCTGCCTCTGTGTTTACACATTTATGAAAGTTTCTCATAAAAAAGTATGTTCAATAACTGTTTTAGGAAAATTAAATAATGATATATTCTCTAGATGGTATTGCTAATTTCCTTCCTCTTCCTCTTCAAGTTCACTAGTAATGCAAAACTGTGAAAGATACTTTTATGAACTACATTAGAGAACTTCTTTCAGGTGAATTATTTAGAAGCAACTGAAGTTCAGCATTATTAGAAACCAGTTACCTTTGTTCTATAAATGCATTAAGTCCACTATTTGTGTATTTGAACATATTGCAATGCAAACTAATTTTATGTGTCATTTACTGTTACAAAATAAATTACCCCAAATTTTAGTAGCCTAAAACCACATATTTATTATCTCATAGTTTTTCTGGGTTGGTGAGTGGAGCATGATCTAACTAGGTCCTCTGTTTCCTATTTCTCTTACAGGTAAAAGAGAAGTTGAAATGGAGATGTGGACTCAGAGTTAGCAGTCTTATCTGAAGGCTCAATTTTTGTGTTCTTCCTGGATGCAGGCAACATTTAGTTCCTTTCAGGCGGTAGGACTGAGGGCCTTAGTCCTTCCTGGGTATTGGCTGGGTATTGGTCACTCCATTCTTTGCAATGTGGGTGTCGTATGGCAGGTTGCATCATTAAGTGTGCAAAGCATGAAAACAATAGAGTCAGCTAGCAAGAAAGAAGTCACAATCTATTGAAACTTAATCACAGAAGGACCACCCCCCCCCATCATGGCCATATTCTATTGATTAGAAGCAGTTACCTAAAGGACATGTATTATGCAAAGTGTGGATCATTAGGGGCCTTTCTGAGGTCGTCTATTATAGCCTAACTTGTTCTTGTCTATAAATTTCCAGATACTATTTTCTGCTGAGGACAAAGATCCTAAATTTTTAGCAAATAAAATGCTAAAAATTTTTAGATTTTATCAATTATTTTTTCCAAACCAAACTCTCTGGAACTTTAATAGACATTGAATTTGTGTTAAGTATGTTGAGAATATGACTAAATTGTTTAGATATTTGTTTCTCTTTGCCACTATTTCTTTAAAGTCTTGAAAATTTGCCTTTTTGATGACTTGGGAGTTGGAAAGTTTCTTTTCTTTTTTGTAAATAGTAATGAAATCTGTTAATTCACAACAGATAGTCACTCACTGCTTTTAAATTCTAATTTTAATGAAATACTCGGCTTCTTTCTTTTTGGGGGAGAGGGGTAATATTAGGTTGCTGTATTCCAAGTGTTTAAACCAAAACAAACAAATGGTCACAAGCTGTATACAGTTGCCTGCCCAATCAGGCTTATTTCTTATCTAGGTAAAAATGAAATTGAAATTAAAGTAGTCCTATAAAAAGTTTAAATCCTACCTTTCCAATAATAGCTAAGAATATTTGAGAATGCTGCAGGTCCATAGACAAACAAAATACTGTAATTCTATCCTTGAAAATTAAAAAAAAAGTTATAAAATTATTAAATATCTTCTAAAGGAATTTCCCCCAAGGTATTATAATTTTATTGTAAATGTCTCATAATAATCTCTCAAACCCAAAACTGCTCTTTCAATTTTTCTTGTGGACAACCCTCCCCTGCCTCCACTCCCTTCCTTTCTATTCCTTTCTTCTTATTTTCCTTCTTTCTTTTACAAAATAACAATATCCCATAGTTTTCTTTCCTGCTCTTTTTGTATATCACATTTATCACTGTTTTAAAAAAGTAATTGGCTTTCAAATCTTTCTTTGTGTAAAAGCAGAATAATTGGATTAACTACATTAAAGTTAAAATTATTCATGTGTTTTATTATTTTAATTAACATGCAAAAAACAATTATGGATGTATTTTCTGCTAGAAGTACAATTAAAAGACCATAAATGTAAGTAGTTTCATTGCAACTGGCAAATTTTCTTGAAGAAAGAATGCAAGGTCAAGCTTTTACTATAAATGTGGTGGAATAATTGTTTTTCCATCTTCTAATCACAGTACATATTTCTCTTTTTTTTATTTGATTCACATTCTTTGATTATTGGTAATGTTGAACGTTTATGTATAGTTATTAGTCACTTGATTTTCTTTAGTTAGTTGTCTTATCTCTTGCCTAGTAAGGTTTATTATTTTTGCTTTGCATTTATTATTTGCTTAGTTTTCAGATTTAGAAAATATTCTAACATTAATATGTGAAATGCATGGTATTTTGGTTATTTTCATTATTTTTCAGAATAATATGTCTACTATCTCTAGAGGCAGTAACATTAACCTATATTGTATCCATTTTTTCCTTTTTTATTGTAAGTTTCAGCTTGTAAATTTAGCATGAAAATTAATATTTAGCACATTTACTATATAATTACTATATATAATTTAGCACATTTACTATATAAATATACAAATAGGTAGTATGCTACAAGAGTGTATCACTTGGCTTCTTCACAATTAAATAACTTAGCACTATTTGATTAATATTAAAATGACTCACTATTATTATGTACCAATTTCCAAAGCCCCCACCAGGCATGCATGTGCACGCGCACACAGAGTGCATGCTAACAGAGTTAGCATCACATGGGCCCTTTCAATGTGGTATCTTCTGCTTCAGTGGATCACCTTGTGAATTTTTTTAACAGCATGTCATGCTTTACTACTTTGTTCATTATAACTTTACCTTTTCCTTTCTATTATGAAAAGTTACTATACATTGCTTTCTTTTTCAAGCTATTATTTCATTGCATTTGTTAGGATTGCTGTCAGTTGTGAAATGAAAAATCAAGTCAATCTAGCTTATGCTAGAAAAAAGGGATTCACTAGTGCTTTTATCTAGGATCCTGAAGTTTAAATGGTGCCTCATCCATTTGTCTCTCTGATAGACTTCTGTTAAGTTGACCTCATTCTTCCTTCTGCAGATAGATTTACTTCATATCCTGGGAGCACATAGCTTCTGACAGATCCTAGCTTACATCAGCCCAGATTATCATTCTGAGGTACAGATGTTTTCTACTCCTCAATGTTTTTGCATAAAAGTTCAAGATTTTATCTGATGCCTATGCCAGTAGCTTGAAGGATAAGGTCCTTTCTTATTGGTCAAACCTGATTTAAATTCATACTTTTAAAATTGTGGATACAATCCAATGATTGGAAGCCCCACTAAAGCACATGCACAGGGAATGGACCTTTCCATGTAAGTCTGAGTAGTGTATCCAGTAGAAATGAAGAGGGAATATAGCAATACAAAAACAGAAGATGTCATGGTACAGCTATAAAAGTGAACTTTTATTCTTAGTGAATAAAAATGATTAGGAATTTTCAATCCCCACTTTGTAAATTTTTTATTTTATCCATTTTGCAAAAACTTCATTATTTGAATAGGATAATTTTGCCCATATGAAACAAGAACCTAGAGCATTTTAAGTAACTTTGCTTTATCTGATCATTTATTTCTTTTTGTTGTGCTGAGATATTTGTAAGATTTATATGTAGTCATACCACTTCTATAATAACAACAAATTTTTCACTTTTATTTTAACTCTAAGAATTAACTAGATGAAGTACCAAATTGCTATACTGTCACAAAAGCTGGTTCAAAAAATATCACCAAGAAATAATATATAATTTTAAAACACCAAAATTGAGAGTGGTTTGTGCAGTATTTACTTTGGCAAAATACTACATTAATTCCTTTGAGCATGAGGCATTTACAAATGATGTATTTAATTTTACAATTAATTTCTATACATTAAATCCTAACACTCTCTTCCCTAGAAGTTGATTTTCAATAATCAATTAGTAGAGGGATATTGAGAACCTAGCCAAAAGTGAACCTCAGATTTTAGAAGATTTCATATGTGCTGGTATAAATTTAATTTCTGCAGAATTTAGATATGACTCTTATTAAAAGCTTATGCAACAACTTGAAGACAAAAAAAAAAAAACCCAGTTCTGGTTATAACTTCCACTTAGAATTATAAAATTCCATTTACCATTATGTTAGTTTTACATAATTCATTCTAATCTTTACATAATGGAAACTAAGATGCATTAATGCCAAGATATAAACTAATTTTTGAAAAATCTATAGATTAAACACCTTTTCTATTTGCTTAAATTTCTCACTTTTTAACAGACTTTCAGTTTGTTCACTAAAAAATTGTTCTTAATTTCACCTGGGGTGTGTAATAACACTAAAGGAGAGAGTAGGCTGTGATGATAGTAAGGAGGTGACCCAATTAAATCTAATTATCAGATTCTGTTATTTTTAAAGCTCAACCTTCTCTGTCTTTTCTACTGCAATTTCCCCAGAGGTTTCACCTTGATGTCTAAAGGATTAGAAGAAATTCCCTCCCTTTGCTTCTCATCAGAATCTTGGTTTGCAAAGCAGTCGAGGAAATAAAAACACCAACCCACTCTAAAAAATGTGTTTCTTCAGGCAAGACTCATAATGTATTCAGGCTGTATTGAAATCCACAGTAGTGAAATATTTAATTTTAAGAGCAAGTTATATTAGTATATATTTAGCTGAAGTTGCATGTCTATACAGAGACATGAGAGTTGTATTTGATTTTAAAGTGGTATACCATGAGGGAAAGGGATTAAAATGATTTTGAGTTGCTTCCCAAAGAATAAGTAAAAACCAGTAGATGGTATCGGCGTACCCTACACAACAAAGGTATTCTCTAACAATAACAGTTATTTCTGATCCAAGTGGTTGCTAATTTGCTAGATATTTTCTACAAGGATGCACAGGGGAAAAGTAGATTAGATAAACTCTAAGTTCACTTTAGATCTGAGATGCAAGTAATTCTTTATTAAAGCAAAAGAAGAGTCTAAATTTCTTTTTTAAAACAATAATGTACAGCACAACTCCCAGCATTTTACTTTTTTATGATCTGATTTTTAAGTCAAAACTGATGTACAAAAAATATATTATACATGCATCCTCCTATAAAATTATCTTTTTTGATTCATCTAATGTTGTGAAATCAACATAATATTGTTGGCTTGTTTCATTCTATTTTTTTGAGGAAAAAGACAACATTTTGCATACAATCAGAGAAGTCCTCCTAGAGAAGGGAGGATATTTTCAATTTGGGCAATAAATTGTGAACATGACCATACAATGCACAAAAATAAAGTCATCTTAAAAAATTAATAACAAGTGTATTATTCAACAAGCTAAAAAATTAGAGGAAAAATGAAAATATAGACAAAGACTAATTCTATAGCTTTTTGGAGAGAACCAGTATCAAAATAATAACAGCATTAATGTTCACCTTCTAAATTTAATTTTATTTCTTGAATTAACTTATGCAAAGTCCCACACATATTGCATTAATTTTTCTCAATTGTGTAAAAGAAAATACTGTAATGTATTTTCACAAAGTCATAACTTCAAATTCCAGAAGTAAAGCTTGAAGTGTACATACCAGATAATGGAATGTAGATGAGTGATTTTTATGACTTTCTTCTTGCTAACAAATAGAAAGGATCTTGTCAACAGAAGCATCTTCAAATAGTTGAAGATAACCATATCCAAAGAAATGTAAGCTTCTTTTGATGTTGTCTGACTGAGATGAGTTGTACAATCCTGCATAGACCCACTGTTCAGGCAGGCCAGGCAATGAAATTCTGATCATGGCTATGTTCATCTGCAAACCAACAGAAGTTTGTGCAAAAAAATAAAAATAAATCAAACAGGCTGGAATCAGTACAAGAGTTCTATTGGGAGTGATGAAATGTTCTGAACAGATTTTGGTGATGGTTTTACAATTGCATCAATGTACTAAAACCATTGAATTATGCACTTCAGGTAAATTTTACGGTAGGCAAATTACATTTTATGAAGAATATTTTTTAAAGTAGTAGACACAGAAGTCTGTGGAGTACATCTAAGAACTGTGTTAGCTGTGCGAGTGACCTGGTCTCACTCTCACAGAGTTAATGAGA
>JAJEJO010000780.1:119515-294138 GCA_020662805.1 Glaucomys volans
GTTTATTTGAAGGTTTTGTTGGTGGGACATAAGAGATAGAAACCAAATTTGTCATATTGTATAACTGAGTATTGGAAAAGCACAGAAGTATGGTAGAAATACTTCTGGGTTGGGATAAAGATATTTAGTTTTAGTCTAGGTTGTGTGACAAAAAACTAATGGTGGGATTTTGGAAAGAAATTTCACTTAGCTATTAAACTGTGACATTTTGGCCTGATATGGTGTATTTCCTCTGTTGGGCAATCATTCCTGGGAGACTCACTGTCAATCTGGTGGTTCTTTCTCAGAGCTGCGCTACAGATTGAGTTTCCTCTCATTTGATCATTCATTCTTCTCTCTCTTTCTTAACAGGTATCAGAACAACATTATAGCAGGTAGTTCACCATTGTGGAAACCAAGAAAATGCAACTTTCAGACCTCCAACTTCAGGGAAAAGTGACCAGTAGGGCATTTATCCTGCTCTGACATTCATTGTCTAGTTTGTAGTGAGACTGTGCTTTCCATGAGATGCTTCATTCCTGTGCTTGAGTCTAGGAGGGACACAAGGCAGCATCATTCCTGGTAAATATGGAATTCCTCTGAGGTTAATTTTAGCTTGAGAACTCCCCAGAAGATCTTGATGGCCCTCTATTAGATGGAACAGCTCTCTGAGATGTTGCCATTCAACCCTCTTTTCCTTGGAGAAGGATTTCTTTCATGGTTTGATGGCTATCTCAGCCAACTCCAGCCTCCTATTTCATTTCACAATGTATTTCTAATATAAAATCTTCATATTTATATCTTATTAGGCATCTGTCTCTCTGAGAGCTCAGACTCACCATCTACCTATTCCCTCTCCTTCTCATCCTTATCTTTTCCAGGTATTTCCCATAGTCAATATCTTATACTACAAATTACAGAGAAATATCTATAATCTAAAGGTCAAAAAGTGACACATTTTCTTTGAATGAAACTCAACAGGAAAGTCCAGTATGAAGTCACAGAATGGGTCTTCCCTGGTCGAAGCAAAGTCCAAAGGGTTTCTTACTGCTTCTCCCACCCATCACCATCCTAGTGGGAGTTCCAGAAACATCTTTGAGAAATGTCTTAGAGTGTGGGGAACAGGGCATCAAAATGTTTGAACAGGGCTGGGGATATAGCTCAGTTGGTAGAGTGCTTGCAAGCACAAGGCCCTGGGTTCAATCCCCAGCACTGAAAAAACAAAACAAAAACAAAAAACAAAAAACAAAAATCTTGAACAAGATGACTTAACACACCATGTGCTATAATTCTTATAACATCTAAATGTCTTAAGTAGAGTTCATATAAAATCTTTACAGTACTCTAGATCTAAAATTTTGCCTCAAAGTGTCTTTCTGCATGCAGGAAATAAAGATTCTTTCTGAATTATCACAATGGTTTCTATTTGAAGTAAATTAATTTTGCCTCTCCAAAGTTTCAAATTCTGAGTTTATAGAAATAGACTTCATTTTCCTATGCCTCTCAACAAAGTCTTCTCAAGGATTCAGAAAGAAACATTTATTCTCTGATGGTGAAAAATGCACTGGAATAACCTCAGAGCTTTCTAACATGGAAGTTTGATTGCTTGTACCTACTGGAAAGAACCAACATTTGAAAACAATTAATAATTATAATAATAATGATTTAATATATTGCTTATTATTTTTATTAATTTAGTATCAGGAATTGAACCCAAAGGAGGTTAACCACTGAGTCACGTCCCCAGCACATTATTTTATATTTTATGTATAGACAGGGTCTCACTGAGTTACTTAGGGCCTTGCTAACTTGCTGAGACTTACTTTGAACTCTAGAGCCTCCTGCTTCAGCCTCCAGAGCCACTGAGATTACAGGTGTGCACCACCATACACAGCATGAGAAAGTAGGAAACTCCAATCACAAAGATATAGGCAGTAGGTTTTCATGGCAATGAATTCTGAAATTGTTCTTCTATCAGTGTATCAGTTCTCTAATTTTATAGTAAGTATGGAAAGCACCTAGGATTTTCATTTTCTTAGATGAAGATTAATTATAACGATATGATAATAAGAACAAATAAAAAGTTTTGATATTAAGTTAATAATAAAAGATCTATTATTTTTTTAAAATTGTCTCATTAAGGAAGAATTTTGTGTGCCCTTTCCTTCAAATTTTTGTTTCATAACCTGTCATAAAACTCTTAACCAGCTCATAAAGCTATGCCTGAGGGACAAGAATAAGATTCAGATAAGTTTTATCAAAGAAATATAAAAATTTCTATATAATAACAACTCATTTAATTTGCATACAGGAGGGAATATGATATTAAACTACATTTCCCATATCCATGATATTTGCTATTTTTGAGTGGCAAGCCTAATAAACATTTCTCCCTTTCTCCTTTGATTTAGAATTTTGTTTATTTAATCTCCTATTTCTTTGTTATGATTTTACTCCCTCAAACCCCACCTGTTTATTGTCTCTAATTTTCTGTGGTTTGGGTTTTAGGTAGATTTGTAAAGAATTGCATGAGAGGCAGTAAAAGAGAAGTGGGGAAAAACCTTTGTAAGTAAGAAAATCACTCATTTGAAGTCTGTTGCAAACGAATACTTCTTGAAGGGAACTGAACAGAGAGTATTTCATTCTTGCTTGTTCATATTCCAGTGTAAAACTTTGAGTCCATTTGATTCTCATGGGCTAAACTGGGGCTTACTGTAGACTAATGATAAGGAAAACAAAGTCCTTGTCATTTGCTCATCTCTTGCTGTGCTATATAAGTGTTTGTATGTATGTGCACTTGTGTTTGAACATGCATGTGATTGGGACCAAGGAAAGATTGGATCAGGAAGGTGGAAAGAGAGAAAAGTAATGCTTTTAACTTATGATAGGTTAAAGAAATGTGTGTAGAAATGATGCAGCAAATATATTAGGGTGGATATAACTATATTTTTAAAAGATTCCTAAAGAAAACTGCCTTATTATTATCATTAGGGATTTTACTACAACAGATAATGTACTACGGCTTGGTGCTAACAGACTTTCAGATGCTTTGAAAAATATGGCTCAAATTTAAAGTTATATCGATGTCCAGACAGTGTTTGATTAGTTTATTTTCAGTTTAATCTGGAATGGGAATTGCTCAGACCTATTCACTATTGTAACATTAAAAGGGCTGTTTACTCACTTTATACTGATATGTCATTGCTTTTCTGAGTTCATTAGAATGACAAACATGGGTTACAACTGTTAGTTATAGTCAATTCATCAGGAATTTAAAACATTAATATATTCCTCCTCAAAAGAGAAGCTTTCCAATCAGTAACTTTATAGATCTAGAGTAAATAGAAATTATTATGTCTTTTGTGTTAGTCGATTAGTTATCTAGAGTTTTATATACATTCCTGGTTGGGTTAGAAGTTTTTTTTAATTTGTTTTTTAAAATTATTTTTACAGACTGCATTTTGATTCATTGTACACAAATGGGGGTATCTCATACTTGACAAAGGAGCCAAAAACATACAATGGAGAAAAGATAGCCTCTTCAACAAATGGTGCTGGGAAAATTGGAAATCTATTAGCAGCAAAATGAAACTAAACCCATATGTCTCACCCTGTACAAAACTCAACTCAAAATGGATCAAGGAACTAGGAATTAGACCAGAGACCCTGCACCTAATAGAAGAGAAAATAGGTCCAAATCTTCATCACATTGGCCTAGGAGCAGATTTCCTTAACATTACTCCCAAAGTACAAGAAATAAAAGCAGGAATCAATGATTGGGATAGAGTCAAACTAAAAAGCTTTTTCTCAGCAAAGGAAGCAATCAGCAATGTGAAGAGAGAGCCTTCAGAGTGGGAGAAAATCTTTGCCACACACACTTCAGATAGAGTACTAATCTCCAGATTCTACAAAGTACTCAAAAATCTTTATACCAAGAACACTAATAACCCAATCAATAAATGGGCCAAAGAAATGAACAGGCACTTTACAGAGGAAGATCTTCAAGCAATCAACAGATTTATGAAAAAATGTTCAACATCCCTCGTTATAAGAGAAATGCAAATCAAAACCACTTTAAGATTTCCTCTTACCCCAATTAGAATGTCTTTTATTAAGAATTTTTCATTTCTATAGTTGAACACAATGAAGATTCACACCATTCATGTGATCATACATACACATAGGCTAATACTGTCTATCTCAATCTACTATCTAACCCAGAGAGAGTAGATTGGGTTAGAGTTTTATCTTTATCATTCATTCTTTTTCTAATCATTTGAGTTTTGATAGTTAATGAGCTATTAATTTCTTAAATTGGCTTTCACTTGAGTAATTTAGGAAAATGTTTATACTTCATTGCTAACAGACACTATCACATTATTGTCCTTCTACTATGACGTCTTATCTGACTGTAGGGTCTTTTCAGGTCAGAGTTGAATTTGCTTCCTATATCATTAGTTTGTAGCACTCTATCATGTGCTAAATTCTTTTGCTTATAGACATATTAAACCTTGCAAATATATTTTAAGATATCTAAAGGTCAGCCATCTAACTAAAGTCTCTTTATATTATTCAGTTCTGTGCAAATATCTTGCTCTATTGGAATATATACATTATATATATAATGCAAATAAGATACTACACAATTAAAAATGTTCTCATGTTTGATCATTTTACACCATACTTTATAAGCCAAATGCTATAAACCCTAGAAATGAGAATCAATTACTTGTATATGTAATTTTTTCCAAAACTATGCATTATATGTGCATTAAAAACAATTGATCATCTAGATAAAAACCCACCTGGAAATGTAAAATGGAATCAAGGTATTCAGTCTGCCAACTGCACAATATTCATTAATCTTATCAAAAAGTTCTTCAACTGTAAAAGAATTTAGAATGTCAAGAGACATGGATACCTAAAACTCCAGAGTGTTAAAAAATCATCAGTAGTGAACTTCTATTGCTATAATGCTTATTCAAACAACCAATATTTATTGAGTACATACTATACATTATAAATGTATGGGATATAAAAATTGTAAAAAATCCTTAGGTTAAGATTTACAATACATCCCTCTGTGTGTATGTGTGTGTGTGTGTGTGTGTGTGTGTGTGTGTGTGTGTGTTGGGGCAGGCATCAATAAGTGGATATGTAAGATGTCAAATTGTTGAAAGTAGTACAAGAAGAAAGTAAGGTAGTAGAGAGTGATGAAGATGGAGTGCTCATATAGACAAAATGGTTTGAAAAGGACTCCATGATGAGGTTTTATTTGAAAAGAGACTTGAGTGAAGTAAGTTCTTTGGGTTACTTAAGAGAGCAAATTTCCAGGAAGAGTAAACAGCAAGTACAAAGGCCCTGAGAACAACCCCTGCTATTAAGAAGTTCAGGTTGGGGGTGGTGGCACAAGCCTGCAACCCCAGTGGCTTGGGAGGCTGAGGCAGGAGGATTGCAAGTTCAAATCCAGCCTCAGCAAAAGCAAAGTGCTAAGCAGCTCAGTAAGATCTGTCTCTAAAATACAAAATAGGGCTGGGGATGTGGCTCAGTGGTTGAGTGCCTCTGAGTTCAATCCCTGGTACCCACCACCTAAAAAAAAAAAAAAAAGGAAAGAAAAAAAGAAGTTCAGTGGATTAAACAAGGGAAATGAAGGGAGGGGAAGAGGGTTAGGAAAAGGAAAGACAGTGGAATGAATCTGACATAACTTTCCTATCCACATATAAGAGTACACCACACTGAATCTCACCTTTGTGTACATCCACAGGAAATAAATTAAAAAATAATAACAATGGGTAATTGGCAGAAAGATCAATAGAGGGAAAGCAGCAGTCGTTGTGGAAAGGGAAGGGCAAGGAGAGGTACTGGCATCTGAATTAGAATAAGATGTATCCCATGCTCGTATAATTATGTCAAAATGGATTTTACTGTCATGTATAACTAAAAGGAACCAATACAAAAAAAGTAGTAAGGGACCTTATACTGTTGACACAGTCTGCACAAAGAGAAATGTGACAGAAAAGATGGGGTGAAGGCAGCAAGGTATGTGACAAGCTAGAACTTTGCATGACGCACGAAGAATTTCAGATTATATTCTGAGTATAATCAGCTGTTGAAAATTTGGAGATAGTTAAGACACTTTGTAAGTTACAGTGTATATAGTGGTTAAAATAGAAAGACAAAAACTGAACTGGTAAACATGGTTTATACCATTAAATTCAACTTAGCAGATTTATAATACATTAAATGTATGTATTCTTAAAAAAACCTCATATATAATTAAGTCATATCTGACACTTGAAACCTTAGGCACTATCTCAAAATTACAAACATGTCATTCATTTGTTAGTTTTCATTGTTGTTGCCTTCTTTTGGTTGATGATGACCCTGGGGCTGAGTACTTCGAACTTCAGAAGGGCTGGGACTCAGGGGCTAAGGAGGTGGCATAAGCAGTGACTGTAAGGAAGGAATGGTACTCAACCAGCAATTCAGGAGCTCTAATTGAACAATTTGCACAGCATAATCTGTCTATATTTTCAGTTCTTGTTTGCAAAGAACTCCAAAAACTCAGACCAAGAAGGAATAAATTACTTTCCATGACTCTTTTTCCTACTTTTCTTCCATGTTTCTGGCAAAAATGACTCCCTAACACTCTCCAAATTCTTGCAGTGATGACTGTAAATTCAGTCAAACAGGAAAGCAGCTTCTTTGAAAGCTTAAAATAAATTTAGTCTCATAAAACAGTAAGAGAATGAGCCACATAATTCACTTATTAGTTTATTTGTTTGTTTGGTTTTGACTTAGTTTGGTTTTGCCCTTAGGGAAATATACGTTATTTTTTTAAAAAGTTTTATTGGTGTGTAGTAATTATACAGAAAATTGAGTTTCATTGTGGCTTATTCGTGTATGCACATAACATAATTTGATCAAGTCATTCCCCATTATCTCCCTGTTCTCTCCTCTCCGCCCTTCCTCTAATCCCCTTCTTCTACCCTAAATTCTGTTTTCATGAGGTCCCCTCCTTTTTTTGGTGCTGGGGATTGAACCCAGGGCCTTGTGCTCTCATGGAAAGCACTCCCAACTGAGCTATATCTCCAGCCCAGGTCACCTTCTTTCTTTTTTTCTCTCTAGCTTCCACATATGAGAGAAAACATACAGTCTTTGACTTTGGGAGTCTGGCTTATTTCATTTAGCATGATGTTCTCCAGTTCCAAACATTTTCCTGAAAATGATAGAATTTCATTCTTCTTTATGGCTAAATAAAACTCCATTGTATATGTACACCACATTTTCTTTATCCATTTATCTGTTGATGGACACCTAGGCTGGATCCATAACTTGGCTATTATGAATTGTGCTACTATAAACAGACGGATACTTGTATCTCTATTGTGTGCTAACTGTAGTTCTTTTGGGTCAACCCTGCAGAGTATTATAACTGGATCACATGGTAGCTCCATTCTTTAATGTGAAGTGCAGAATCAATAAACATTAAAGTACCTCAGTGTAAATAAATTACATCACAGCAGTAATTAAGAACCTTGATTAGGGCTGGGGATATAGCTCAGTTGGTAAAGTGCTTGCCTTGCAAGCAGAAGGCCCTGGGTTCAATCCCCAGCACAGCAAAAAATAATAAATAAATAAATAAATAAATAAATAAAACCTTGATTAGGGGACATCCTAGATGGCAGAACAGAGGAGGTTGTGTTCCTGGCTGCTCCATGGTGTGAAACCAAGAAAGCAGACAGACAGCTTCTCCATAAGGTGGCTGAACAAAAAAAAGGGGGACTGGACTTTTATGGAAACTAAAACTGGACATTTAAAGCAGACTGGGACTTAGGAGGTCGGATATAATAAAATAAAGAAAAAATCTCCAGCGGCACAGCTGCTGCCACAGCCAGGCCAGACCAGAAGCTCCAGCCAGAGAGGTCCTTTCATGCGCATAGTAGAGGAATAAGGGAGGCCCAAGGTGTGCCTGGGTACAGAGCATTTAGAGACCAAAGACAAAACTGAAGGACACACTGGACAATATCCTTGTGTGGGGAAAGAAGCCACCATCTCTCCAGATGGCATGCAGAGAATAAAGGAAGGAACCATTTGCAGCTGTGGTGTGGTGGTCAGCAACTGAGGAAGCCGATTCCTGGCAAACCCAAGTTTGGCCCGAAATACAGGCCCAGTAACACATGCTGCTTGACATAGTGTGTGCTTAAGTCACCAGAAGAAAATCAAACATGGAGAGAGATTTACACAGGGGACAAATGGTCACAGAAACCCATGGGGCTCTACACCTCCCACTCTGGTCCAACAGCTTTCAGGACCAGCCAGGATAGATGGATCTGGCCAGGAACTCAGGAGGGCAGGGATGGGAGATATTTTTTGGAGACTGAACCTGAGACCAGGAAACTTGGTGTCTGCAGTTGACATAGGGGACTAAGAATTGGCTCCCCCACCACACAAGTGGAACCCAAGGGAGATCCCTGGGGTAAAGTTTTCCAGCATGGACCAGCAAGTACTAGGCACTGGAGGTGTGCTGATAAAAAACCTTCAGACCAATTAGCATTCAGGGAAGATCCTGGAGCCCACCTAAACCTAAACCCTGACTCAGGAAACTCTGTCTTTACCTTTCTCACTCCAGCAATACAGAGGTTGGAGCATCACATTCCACAAGACCCCACCTAAAACTGGTGAGAAGAGAAGCTGAGAATGTTTTTAACTCCAACAGAAAGAATTCTTCAACTTTTCATAAATATTTTTTTTTCTTTTCTTTCATTTTTATTCTTTTTCAGTTTAATTGTGACCTTAATGGTTCAGGGACATTTATACAGCTTATTTTTGTTCAACATCTCTAGTATTTTTGAAATCAGTTATTTTACATGGATTAGTTTACATGGATTAGTGTCTTATGAACTAGGACAATTGATTAGTGTATTCTTATTTTGTTTTGTTTTACTTTTATTTTTAAATATTTTTACATTGATATATATATACATACATATGTATATATATATATATGTGTGTGTATATATATATATATATATAAAATGTTCTCCTACTTATCTGTATCCCTTGATTCTCTCTTTTCTTCTGCTAATGGCCAATCTCTATTGTTCTCTCTTTAACTCTTCCTTTAATCTTTTACTTCTGTGTTCTCTTCTCTTCTCTTCTAATTATCACATCCTATATCACTTCTGTTCTCTCCCTGTCCACCATTTGAAAATGTAAACCCTTTTGCAAACTTGCTGTTTTTATTATAGGTAATAATTGATAATATCATTTCTGTTTATTGTGATAATTAACATTGTAGATGTTATAGTAGGAACTATTTGGTCTAATGCTGTAAACTGTTTTCATTGGTTGTTGTTATTCTTTTTCTCTGCCTAAACAGTGAGGTACTGGAAACCCTCACGGACACTATCAGGGACACCCACAGGGTAGAAACTCTACTCAGATCCATACTATTAGATGGGTACACACAAACAACATGAAAAAGCAAGGAAACAAATTATCCCAAGCAAACCAAGACACTCCAATGACAGAATTCATTGACACCACAGTGGAAGAATTGTCAGAGAAGGAGTTAATGATGTACATAGTTAAACTGATCTGTGAAGTTAAGGACGATGCAAGGGCAAATACAGGTAGCAAAAGACCACTTCAATAGAGAGAGAGAGATTCTGAAGAAAAAAAAAAATCCTTGAAAAGAAGGAAACAATAAAACAAAATAAAATTCAATAGAAAGCATCATCAAGAGACTAGACCACTTAGAAGACAGAACCTAAGGCAATGAAGACAAAATATATAATCTTGAAACTAGTGTTGACCATGACATGTTAAGAAGACATGTTAAGAAGTCATGAACAGAACTTTCAAGAACTATGAGACAATATGAAAAGACCAAATTTAAAATTTATTGGGACAGATGAAGGTGCAGAGATATGAACCAAAGGAATGCACAATCTTTTCAATGAAATAATATCAGAAAATTTCCTAAATCTAAAGAATGAAATGGAAATTCAAATACAAGAGTCTTACAGGACCCCAAATGTGCAAAATTACATCAGATCCATCTTAGGGTACATTGTAATGAAAATGCATAGCATGCAGAATAAGGATAGAATGTTGAAGGTTGCAAGAGAAACATATCAAATTACGTATAGGGGAAAACAATACATATCCCAGCTGATTTCTCAACCCAGATCCTCAAAGCTAGGTCCTGGAATAACATATACCACACTCTGAAAGAAAATGAAACCAAGAATCCTACATCCAGCAAAATTAAACTCCAGATTTGAAGACAAAGTAAAAGCCTTCCATAATAAACAAAAATTAAAAGAATTCACAAGCAGAAAGCCTGCACTTCAGAATATTCTCAACAAAATATTCCATGCACATGAAATGAAAAAGAAAGTGAAACCCAGCAAAGGGAAAAACTACACTAAACGAATAGTCAATCAAAGGAGGAATTAATTCAAATTAAAAACTAGAAATAAACCAAAATGACCAGTAACACAAATCACAACTTAATAATAATCTTGAATATTAATTGCTTAACCTCATCAATTAAAAAACATAGACTAGTAGATTGGATTAAAAAACAAGACCCAACAATATGCTGTCTCCAAGAGACTCACCTCATAGGCAAAGATGAACAGACTGAAAGTGAAAGGATGGGACAAAACATATCACTCACATGGATCATGTAAACAATCAGGGGTTTCTATCCTCATATCAGGTAAGTACATTTTCATTATAATGTACACAAGCCAAAGTTAATCAGAAGGGAAAAGAAGGACATTTCATACTACTTAAGGGAATTATACATCAATGAGACATAACAATCATAAATATCCACACCCAAATAATGGAACTCTAGGTTCACCAAACAAATCCTTCTTAATTACTGTGGTATTATAACACAGTAATACTGGGTGACTTTAACACACCTCTCTCACTACTGGATAGATCTTCCAAACAAAATTAAATAAAGAAACCTCAGAACTAAATAATATAATCAATAATTTAGATTTAACAGACAAATATAGAATATTTCATCCATCAATGAGTGGATGGAATATTCTTTTCAGCAGCACATAGATCCTTCTCTAAAATGGACCATATCTTATGCCATGAAGCAATTGTTAGCAAATACAAAAAAAAATAAGAGCCTGCATCTTATCAGATCGTAAGAGAATAAAATTAGAAATCAATGAAAGAATAAAAAATAGAAGCTACTGTAACACCTGGAGACTAAATGACACACTATTGAATGATAAATGAATAACATAAGAAATCAGGGATGAAATAAAAAATATAGGTAAAAAAGAATAGCAATACAAAATATCAAAATCTCTGGGACACCAATGAAGGCAGTGCTAAGAGGAAAGTTTATTGCATTGAACTCATTCATTAAAAGAATAGAAAATCAATAAATAAAAGATCTAAAATTACATCTGAAAGCCCTAGGAAAAAACAAATCAACACCAAAAACAGTAGAAGATAGGAAATAATTAAAATCAGAGCTGAAATCAATGAAATTGAAACAATAGAAACAATTTAAAAAACTGACAAAACAAAAAGTTGGTTCTTTGAAAAAATAAATAAAATTGATAAACACTAAGACACACTAATGAAGAAACAGAGAAAACTCAAATTACTAAAATTCATGATGAAAAAGGAAATATCACAGAAAACACTACAGAAATACAGGAAAAACTATTTTGAAAATTTATACTCCAGTAAAATAGAAAATCTTGAAGACACAACAAATTTCTAGAGACATATGACCTACCCAAACTGAACCAGGAGGACATATGCAATTTGAATAGATCAATCTCAAACAATGAAATAGAAGATCCTATCAAAAGCCTACTGATTAAGAAAAGCCCAGGACCAGACAGATTTTCAGTCAGGTTCTACAAGAACTTCAAGGAAGAATTAACACTAATACTTTTCAAATTATACCATGAAATAGAAAGAAGGGAACCCTTTCAAACTCACTCTATGAAGCTAGTATCACTCTGATACCAAAACCAAAGAAAGAAACATCAAAGAAAGAAAACTTCAGACCAATATCCCTGATGAACATAGATGCAAAAATCCTTAATAAATTTCTGACAAATCACATACAAAAACAAATTAAAAAGATAGTGCACCATGATCAAGTGGGGTTCATCCCTGACATGCAAGGTTGGTTCAACATACCGAAATCAATAAATGTAATTCATCACATCAATAGATTTAAAGACAAGAATCATATGATCATCTCAATAGATGCAGAGAAAGCAATTGACAAAATACAACACTCCTTCATGTTCAAAACCCTAGAAAAATTAGGGATAGTAGGAACATACCTCAACATTGTAAAAATCATGTATGTTAAACCCAAGGCCAACATAATTCTAAACACAGAAAAATTGAAAGCATTCCAAGAACTAGAACAAGACAAGATGCCCTCTTTTACCACTTCTATTCACCATCATTCTTGAAACTCTAGCTAAAGCAATTAGACAGAAGAAAGCAATTAAAGGGATACATACAGGAAAAGAAGAACTCAAGCTACCATTATTTGCCAACAACATGATTCTATATTTAATCAAAAAATTCCACAAGAAATATCCTACAACTAATAAATCAATTCAGCAAAGTAGCAGGATATAAAATTAACACTCATAAATCAAATGCATTCTGACACATCAGTGATGAATCCACTGAAAGAGAAATTAGAAAACTGCCCCATACACAATAGCCTCAAAAAATATATTTGGGAATCAATCTAACAAAAGAAGTGAAAGTCCTCTATGATGAAAATTACAGAACACTAACAAAGAAAGTGAAGAAGACCTTAGAAGATGGAAAGATCTCTCATGTTCTTGTATAGGCAGAATTAACATTGTCAAAATGGCCATCCTTCCAAAAGCATTATACAGATTTAATGCAATTTCTATTAAAATCCCAATAACATTCTTCATATAAATAGAAAAAGCAATCATGAAATTCATTTGGAAAAATGAGACCCAGATTAGCCAAAGCAATTCTTAGCAAGACTAATGAAGCAGAAGGCATCACAATACCACACCTTAAAATATACTGCAGAGCCATAGTAGCAAAAGCGATATGGTATTGGCACCAAAACAGGCATGAAGACCAACAGAATAGAAAAGAAGACACAGAGACAAACCCACATAAATACAATTATCTCATACTAGACAAAGGTGCCAAAAACTTACATTGGAGAAAAGATGGCCTCTTCAACAAATGGTGCTAGAAAACTGGAAATCCATATGTAGCAAAATGAAATTAAACCCCTATCTCTCACCCTGCACAAAATCAACTCAAAGTGGATCAAAGACTTAGGCACTAGAACAGAGACCCTACACACCTAACAGAAGAAAAAGTAGACCCAAATCTCCACCATGACGGCTTAGGAACCCATTACCTTATCAAGACTTCTAAAGTGCTAGAAGTAAAATCAAGAATCAATAAATGGATGGAATCAAACTAAAAAGTGTCTTCATAGCAAATGAAACAATCAATAATGTGAGGAGAGAGCCTACAGAATGGGAAAAATCTTTACCACATGCGCCTCAGATAGAGCATTAATGTTCAGGATATATAAAGAACTCAAAAAACTTAACACCAAAAAAGCAAATAACCCAATCAATAAATGGGCAAAGGAACTGAACATACACTTCACAGAAGAAGAAATACAATTGATCAAAAAATATATGAAAAAATGAGAAATGCAAATCAAAACGACACTGAGATTCTATCTCACTCCAGTCAGACTGGCAATCATTAAGAAAACAAGGAACAATAAATGTTGACAAGGATGTGGGGAAAAGATACACTCATACATTACTGGTGGGAATGCAAATTGGTACAACCACTATGGAAAGCAATATGGAAATTCCTAAGAAAACTTGGAATGGAAAAACAATTTGACCCAATCATCCCGCTCCTAGGTTTATACCCAAAGGACTTAAAGTCAGCATACTACAGTGACGCAGCCACATCAAGTTCATAGCAGCTCGATTCACAATAGGTAAAACTATGGAACCAACCTAGGTACCCTTCAACAGATGAATTAGATAAAGGAACTATGGTATACATACATAGTGGAATACTGCTCAGCCTTAAAGAAAAATGAAATTATGGCATTTGCAGGTAAGTGGATGGAGCTGGAGAATATCATGGTAAGTGAAATAAGTCAATCCCCAAAAAACAAAGGCCGAATGTTTTCTCTGATATGAAGGTGCTAATTCACAATATGGGAAGGGCAGAATAGAGGTACCTTGGACTAGTCAGAGAAGAGTGAAAGGAGAGGAGGGGGCATGGGGGCAGGAATGATAGTAGAATGAATCGGATATTGTGACCCTACGTGTATATATGATTACATGACCTGTGTAACTACATCATGTACAACCAGACAAATGAAAAGTTATACTCCATTTATGTATGATGTATCAAAATGTATTCTACTGTCATGTGTAACTAATTTGAACAGATTACAAAAAGAACCTTGACTACAAGAACATGGCTTAATATATTAAAAGATTGAGTTATTTGCCTCCAGATTTAGCTGATACACCAGCAATATATGGCTAAAACTTAGTCTTTCTCTTCAACCCTCCAGTGGGAATCCAGCTATGATTCATCAGATTTTATGACGTTACTATACGATTTGGTTTGATTATGCTAATTTTTCTCCTGAGAGATGTCAGGTTTTAATATTGCAACAACAAAATTTGATCCTATTGAAACGATTTAAATATTGATTCCATCATGCTATTTATTGCTTATTGTTTTATTTGCTTGTAATAGAAGGTAGGGCTTTATTGTATGGTCACCGTTTGGGGATGCGTGGCAAATGTGCCTTTCAACAGCATGAATAATTAAATGAATAGATTGGACATGGATTTATTACTAAAGACTCAAATTCTGTTGCTCTTGGCTTCTTGGTCTCTTTACATTGTGAGATATAATAAGCCTCCAACCAGCTTGATTTTGTTACTGTTACCTCTGCCAAATATAGCAAAGCTAAGAGTTATATCCCACCAGTTTATGTTGATTTTGTAATTTAGTGTCTTCACTTAACTTCACTCCATTAGTTCTGTGGATATATTGACATTTTCCATATTACACATGGTAATAAATATCTTATAGGAAAGAATTATGTACAGTTATATGAGCTTTTTGTTATTGTTATAATTATGAACATATTAATTTTAAAAATTAATGAAACCTTTACATACATCCATTATATGATCATGCCTTGATTGTATTCATCTTTCCTTCTGTCCTCCCCTGTCTCCACTATTATCCCATTTGTTTTTCCTTACTTAAAGTCCCTCTTCTACTTTTGGGTCCTCTATTTTTTTTTAAGTTTCTACATGCAAGAGAAAACATACTCTTTATGTGTCTATCTTGTTATACTTAACATGATGTGCTCCAGTTCCATTCATCTCCTGCAAGGGACTTCATGACTTCATTCTTCTTTATGGTTGAATAATACTCCACAGTGCATATATAGCATATTTTCTTTATTCATACATCTATTGAAAGGCACCTGGACCAATTCTTTTATATGCTGACTTCATTTCCTTTGGATATATAACAAGGAATAGGATAGGTGGTTGATTTAAAGTAAGCTTTTTCACCACTGTGAATAAAAGACTTGATAATCAGAGGGAGAAAAAATTTTTTTGGCTCAGTTTCAGAGGTGTCAGTCCATAAATAGCCAACTCCAAAGCTTTGGTCCAAGATGAGGCAGAGAATCATGGCAGAAGAAAGTAACAGAGGAAAGCAACTCGGGACATGGCATCAAGAGTCAAGAAAAAGCTACATTCACCAGGGACAAAGTTTAAAACTCAAAGGCACATCCCCAGTGTCCTACCTCTTTCAGGCATGCTTTACCTACCTACACTTACCATCCAGTTAATCTATATTAGTAGATTAATCCACCCATTAGGTTATAATCTCATAATCTAATCATTTCACTTTGGAACATTCTCATATTTTCTTACACATGAGCTTTTGTAGGATACCACATACCTAAACTGTAACACAGGATCAGATGGTAGTTCTAGTTTTAGGTTTTGATAAATATTCATACTGTTTTCCATAGTGTCCACACTAATTTTAATTCTACCAACAGTGTACAAGTGTTCTTTTTTCTACACACCTTCACCAACATTTGTTATTTTTGTTGTTATGTTTTGCTTTTGATAATAGCCATTCTAACTTGGGTGAGATGGAACCTCAATGTAGTTTTGATTTGCATTTCTCTGATGTCATTGAACATTTTTCATAGAATTATTGGCCATTTGTACTTCTTCCAGAAGGATATATTCATATAGTTTGACTATTTTTTAAATTGGGTTATTTGTTTTTTTATGTTTTTTTGTGTTCTTTATATATTCTGAATATTAATCCTCTGTCAGATGAATAATTGGCAAATATTTTCTCCTACTCAGTGGATTATCTCTTCATTCTGCTCATTATTTCTTTTGCTGTGAAGAAGCTTTTTCATTTGATGTTATCCCATTCATCAATTCTTTCTTTTTTCCCCTGAACTATTGGGTCTTACTAGGAAATCATTGCTTATACCAAATATCTTGGATTGTTTCCCTTATGCTTTCTTCTAGAGTCTCCAAACTTTCAGGTCCTACTACTGTAAGGTCTTTGATCCACTTTGAGTTGATTTCTGTTGTGTATGGTTCTGTGTTATAACATATATTTATTTTACAACTAAGATTTTTAAAATTTGTAAACAGTTCCACAAAACTAATTCTGTATGGGTTATCGTGACAAAATAGTTAACTGAGCATATATTTTGATATATGATATATGATATATCTTATATATATGTTTGATGTAAAAACAATCAAATTGTGAAAACAGCAATCTTTTTTGACACAACATGCCTTTTTAATGTTTTTTTCATATTGCTGACCCTGAAAGGTAACTTTGATTCCTTTTTCTTTTTTTAAAAATTTTATTTGTACAGACTGCATTTTGATTCACTGTACACAAATGGGGTACAACTTTTCATTTCTTTGGTTGTACATAATGTAGATTCACACCATTCATATGATCATATATACACGTAGGGTAAAACTGTCTGTCTCAATTTACTATCTTTTCTTCCCCCACCCCTCCCACCTCATTTTCCTCTACACCATCCAAAGTTCCTCCATTCTTCTCTTGACACCTCGACGCCAATATGTATCATCATTCACTTATCAGGGAAAAAATTCAGCCTTTGTTTTTTTGGGTTTGGCTTATTTCACTCAGCATGATATTCTCCAACTCCATCCATTTACCAGCAAATGCCATAATTTTATTCTTCTTTATGGCTGAGTAATATTCCATTTTGTATATATACCACTATTTCTCTATCCATTCATCTATTGAAGAGCATCTAGATTGGTTCCACAATCTAGCTATTGTGAATTGAGCAACTATGGACATTGATGTGGCTGCATCACTATAGTATGCTGATTTTAAGTCCTTTGGGTATAAACCAAGGAGTGGGATAGCTGGGTGAAATGATGGGTCCATTCCAAGTTTTTTAAGGAATCTTCATACTGTTTTCCAGAGTGGCTGCACCAGTTTGCACCTCCACCAGCAATGTATGAGTGTGCCTTTTTCCCCACATACTCACCAACACTTATTATTGCTTGTGTTCTTGATAATAGCCTTTCTAATTGAGGTGAGATTAAATCTTAGGGTAGTTTTGATTTGCATTTCTCTTATTACTAGAGATGTTGAACATTTTTTCTTATAACTGTTGGTTGTTTGTAGATCCTCTTCTGTGAAGTGTCTGCTCATTTACTTAGTCCATTTATTCAATGTGTTATTTGTATTCTAGGTGTAAAGTGTTTTGAGTTCTTTATAGATTCTGGAGATTAGTGCTGTATCTGAAGTGTGTGTGGAAAAGATTTTCTCCCACTCTGTAGGCTCTCTCTTCACATCGTTGATTATTTCCTTTGCTGAGAAAAGGTTTTTTAGTTTTAATCTATCCCAATTATTGATTCCTGCTTTTATTTCTTATGCTTTGGGAGTCATATTAAGGAATTCTGGTCCTAAGTCAACGTGATAAAGACTTGGACCTACTGTTTCTTCTATTAGGTGCAGGGTCTCTGGTCTAATTCCTAGGTCCTTGATCCATTTTGTGTTGAGTTTTGTGCATGGTGAGAGATAGAGGTTTAGTTTCATTTTGCTGCATATGAATTTCCAGTTTTCCCAGCACCATTTGTTGAAGAGGGTATCTTTTCTCCATTGTATGTTTTTGGCACCTTTGTCTAGTATGAGATAATTGTATTTATGTGGGTTTGTCTCTGTGTCCTCTATTCTTACCTGGTCTATCTGTCTATTTTGGTGCTAATACCATGCTGCTTTTCTTACTATTGCTCTGTAGTTTAGTTAAAGATCTGGTATTATGATACCACCTCCTTTGCTCTTCCTGCTAAGGATTGCTTTAGCTATTCTGGGTCTCTTATTCTTCCAAATGAATTTCATGATTGCTTTCTCTGTTTCTATGAGGAATGTCATTAGGATTTTAATTGGAATTGCATTGAATTTGTATAGCACTTTTGGTAGTATGGCCATTTTGACAGTATTAATTCTTCCTATCCATGAATATAGGAGATCTTTCCATCTTCTAAGGTTTTCTTAAAGTTCTTTCTTTAGTGTCCTGTAGTTCTCATTGTAGAGGTCTTTCACCTCCTTTGTTGGATTGATTCCCAAGTATTTTATTTTTTTGAGGCTATTGTGAATGGGGTAGTTTTCCTAATTTCTGTTTCAGAGGAATCATCACTTATGAATAAAAATGCATTAGATTTATGAATGTTGATTTTATATCCTGCTACATTACTGGGTTCATGTATAAGTTCTAGAATTTTTGGGATCCTCTAAATATAGAATCATGTCATCAGCAAATAGTGACAGTTTGATTTCTTTTTTTGCTATCCATATCCCTTTAATTTCTTTAGTCTTCCTAATTGCTCTGGCTAGAGTTTCAAGGATGATGTTGGATAGAATTGGTGAAAAAGGGCATCTCTGCCTTGTTCCAGTTTTTAGGGGGAATGCTTTCAGTATTTCTCCATTTAGAATGATGTTGGCCATGCACTTAGCATGGATAGCCCTTACAATGTTGAGTTATGTTTCTATATCCCTATTTTTCTAGTGTTTTGAGCTGTATTTTATCAAATGCTTTTTCTGCATCTATTGAAATAATCATGTGATTCTTAACTTTAAGTCTGTTGATGTGGTGAATTACATTTATTGATTTCCAGATGTTGAACCAACCTTGCATCCCTGGGATGAAATCCACTTGATCATAGTACAAAATCTTTTTAATATGTTTTTGTATGCAATTTGCTAAAATTTTCTAGGAATATTTGCATCTATGCTCATTAGGGATATTGGTCTGAAGTTTTCTTTTCTCGATGTGTCTGTCTGGTTTTGGTATCAGGGTGATATAAGTTTCATAGAATGAGTTAGGAAGGGTTCCCTCCTCTTCTATTTCATGGAATACTTTGAAGAGTATTGGAATGAGTTCTTTGAATTCAGCTGATAATCCATCTGGTCCTGGGCTTTTCTTGGTTGGTAGGCTTTTGATGATTTCTTCTATTCCATTGCTTGAAACTGATTTATTTGAATTATGTATGTCTCCAGATTCAAGTTCGGGTGGATCATATGTCTCTAGAAACCTGCTGATGTCTTTGAGATTTTCTGTTTTTTGGAGTGTAGATTTTTAAAGTAGTTTCTAATTACTCTTTGTATTTCAATAGTGTCTGTCATGATATTTCCTTTTTCATCACGAATATTAGTTATTTGAGTTTTTTCTCTCCTTCTCTTCATTAGTGTGACTAAGGGTTTATCAATTTTGTTTATTTCTTGAAGAATCAACTTTTTCTTTTGTCAATTTTTTGTATTGTTTCTTTTGTTTCAATTTCATTAATTTCCACTCTGATTTTAATTATTTCCTATCTTTTACTACTTTTGGTGTTCTTTTTCTAGGACTTTGAGCTGCAATATTAGGTCATTTAGTTGTTGACTTTCTATTCTTTTATTGAATGTGCTCCATGCAATGAATTTTCCTCCTAGTGCTTATTTCATAGTGTCCCAGAGATTTTGATATAATGTATCATTGTTCTCACTTACTTCTAAGAATTTTTTTATCTCCCTTCTGATGTCTTCTGTTATCCATGCACCATTCAACAGCATATTATTTAATCTCCAGGTGTTGGAGTAGTTTCTATTTTTTATTTTAACATTTATTTCTAATTTCATTCCATTATGATCTGATAGAATGCAGGGTAGTATCTCTATTGTTTTTGTATTTGCTAAGAGTAGCTTTGTGGCATAACATATGGTCTATTTTAGAGAAGGATCCATGGGCTGCTGAGAAGAAAGTGTATTTGCTTATTTATGGATGGAATATTCTATACATGTCTGTTAAGTCTAAATTAGCGATTGTGTTATTGAGTTCTATGGTTTCTTAGCTCAATTTTTGTTTGGAAGATCTGTCCAACAGTGAGAGAGGTTTGTTAAAGTCACCTAGAATTATTGTGTTTTGGTCTATTTGTTTCCTGGAATCGAGAAGGATTTGTTTAAGATACATGGTTGCACTATTGTTTGGGGCATAAAATTTTTTGATTGTTATGTCTTGCTGATTTATACTTCCCTTAAGCAGTATGAAATGTCTTTCTTTATCCCTTCTGACTAACTTTGGCTTGAAGTCACTTTATCTAAAATGAGGATGGAAACCCCTGCTTTTTTACTGAGTCCGTGTGCATGGTATGTTTTTTCCCATCCTTTCACCTTTAGTCTGTGGGCATCTTTTTCTATGAGATGAGTCTCTTGAAGGCAGCATATTGTTGGGTCTTTCTTTTTAATCCAATCTGTCAGTCTATATCTTCTGATAGACGAGTTTAGGCCATTAACAGTCAGGGTTATTATTGAGATATGACTTGTATTCCTGGTCATTTTGGCTTATTTTTGGTGTTTAACTTGACTTGGCTTCTCCTTTAATTATTTATTCCTTTAGGGTAGTTCCTTCCTGTGCTGACTTACATTGTAGTATTTCATTTCTTCCTCATGGAATACTTTGCTGAGAATATTCTGTAGTGCAGGCTTTCTATTTATTAATTCTTTTAGCTTTTGTTTATCATGGAAGGATTTTACTTCATCTTCTAATCTGAAGGTAAGTTTTGCTGAGTAAGATTCTTGGTTGGCATCCATTTTCTTTCAGAGCTTCAAATATATAGTTCCAGCCCCTTCTTGCTTTCAGGGTCTGGGCTGAGAAATCTGCTGGTATCCATATTGGTTTCCCCCTATATGTAATGTGATGTTTTTCTCTCATAGCCTTTAAAATTCTATG
Organism: Glaucomys volans; assembly: GCA_020662805.1. Taxonomy (NCBI): domain Eukaryota; kingdom Metazoa; phylum Chordata; class Mammalia; order Rodentia; family Sciuridae; genus Glaucomys; species Glaucomys volans. The sequence continues at coordinate 140,877 of JAJEJO010000780.1, forward strand.
TTTATTTTGTATGTTAGATATTTTCATTATAATGTGCCTTGGTGTGGATCTGTTGTAGTTTTGTACATTTGGTGTCCTATAAGCCTCCTATAAATTTTCTGATATTGTTTCATTGAATAGATTATTCATTCCTTAGGTTTGTATCTCTGTGCCTTCCTCAATTCTAATAATTCTTAAATTTGGTCTTTTCATGGTATCCCATAATTCTTCGAGGTTCCATTTATGATTCCTTACCATCGTCTCTGTTTGGTCAACTTTGTTTTCCAGATTGAATATTTTGTCTTCATTGTCTGAGGTTCTATCTTCCAAGTGATCTAGCCTGTTGATTATGCTGTCTATTGAGTTTTTAATTTGGTTTATTACTTTCTTCATGTCAAGGATTTCTGTTTGGTCTTTTTTTCAGAATCTTTACCTCTTTATTGAAATGATCTTTTGCTTTCTGTATTGCTCTTTTAATTGTTTATTGGTCCAATCATTCATTTTTCATTTGCTCTCTTATCTCATCATTTGCTTCTTGGATCATTTTGATTATGTACATTCTGAACTGCTCTTGTGACATTTCATCTGCCATGTTGTCATTGGGTTCTAGTGATATAGCATCAAGGTTTGTTTGAGACACTTTCTTCCCTTGCTTTCTCATGTTGTTCGTGTATCTTCCCCTCTAGCTGTGAGAATCTGAGGTATTGCAGTTTCCTCCCTATAGACTTACGGTGTCCCTGCAGATTTCCAATACCTCACCAGCTAGTCTTCCATAGCCTGATGCTTGAGAGGAACTTGATAATGCTGTGTCCCTAGAAGGGTGCTGCCCCACAATGTAACATGTCCTCCAGGGTGGGAAAAATCAATGCTAGTGAGCAAAGGCAACTCCATGTTGATAGATGGTCAGTGCACCCATGTGGCGGTCTCAGGGCTAGACTGTGGGCCAGGACACAGGCCTTAGGACTAGGAGGAGGGCCAGGTGGTGGGGCCTGGGCTGTGCTCAGTGCTGTCAAAAACCACAATCTTTCCTGATGTTCTATAATCAAGTTAGCAGACCTGGGTGTTTATTAGACTCAATAGACCACTGTTACTCAACTTTGATGTTAGTACAATATACCTAACCATCTTAATGAAAAGATCCTAATTAGATGGTGGAGGGTCTAACCTGTGATTCTCAAAGCTCCCCACTGATATCAATGCTGCTTTTCAAAAGACCATGCTGTGCAATAGAAAGGAACAGGTGAACTGGCTTACAATCCAGATTCTTGGGCTTCACACTTCATTTACTAAGTCAGAATCTCCACAGAAATCTAATTATTTTTTAATTCATTATTAATTCTGATGATGAGCAAAGTGATTAACCTTGAACCATGCAACACTGTATAAGGAGCTCAACAGTTTGAGTCACAGACAATGTGCAATTACTAATGAATTGTTTGATATTCTTATATCCTCCTAAACCTTGGGGAAGCACATCAAATTAAACATTCCTCAGAGTTAGGCTCTTAAAATAGGAGACTGCATGAGAACACAGTTCTCAGTCAGGAAATGCCTTTTCCATCAGCCTAATCCCAGTCTATAGTCCACTATTTCTCAGAGCTCTGCTCCAGAACCCAAGAACATTATGATGTGATAAAACTGGTTGAAGGCACTCTTTCATACTCTTAATAGTGATGGTGTTTTCCTAACATGAAGAGAAAACTTGGGTTGGAGGCAGTGTTCCTGGGGCAGCCAATTTCATCATGTACAATTTCTTAATGCAAATGAAAATTTTTTTAGTCCATCATCTAGGGGAATTCCCAGTTGATTAACATTAAGCTTCATGCTGGGAATTTACTTGTGCCATATTCCACATATGATATTCAGACTGTAATAAATACCTCTATGCATCCATCTTTGTTACATCTTATTTTTCCTTACAATATGTTTTAATAGAGGAAGTAGTTAATATAATTATTTCAAGTTTGTCACTATATATTCAAATAGAATTACATGAAGTTTGAACCAATTTATAATTCTAACAGAAACACACACCAATAAGTGTCTCTTTTCCTTCATCATTTCAATATTGAGTCATCAATTCAAATTGTGACATCAGCTTTGAACTTGCTATACATTAGTTAGCAGGAAAAACATGGAGTTTTAAACTGCATTTTTCTCTTATTCCACCAAAATTCAATACTTTAGTATATAATAATTTGCAAATTTCCACATTTAAAATTATTTTAATACTTTAATATATTTATATACTAAAATCTTTGTGTTTAATTCACTTTATTTTAATAATAGTAATAATAAAGATGGGTAGGGGTTGTGCCAAGAACTTGACAGTTTTCATTTTGTTTAATCTTCAAATATTATTATTATCTCTATTCTACAAATAAAGGGCACAGAGGCATGGCAAGCTAATATATCTGCTGTTATTGTTTTTTCACTGCTCTGACCAATGACCTGACAAGAACAATTTTAGTGGAAGAAAAGTTTATTTGTGGCTCTCAGTTTCCGAGGTTTCAGTCCATAGATAGCTGTCTCCATTCCTCAGGGCCTAAGTAAGGCAGGGCATCATGGTGAAAGAGTGAGGTGGAGGAAAGCTACCAGGAAGCAGAGAAAGAGTTATCTTCTCTATATATGACAAAATGTAAACCCCAAGGACATGCCTTCATTGACCCAGCTCCTCTAGCCACATCGTATGTACCTACAGTTACCATCAGTTAATCCCCATTAGAAGATTAATGCACTGATTAGATTAAAACTCTTACAACCCAATCATCACACCTCTAAACCTTCTTGCATTGTCTCACACTTTAGCTTTTAGAAGATACCTAATACCATAACACCTGCTTCAAGCCTCACTATCAGTTCAAAGTTAGGACTTGTAAGATAGGATTGGTACTAACCATATTCTGTTAATTTAATGCAAACATCTTTTCAGTTCATTCTATCCTTTGGACCAATATTTATTTCTAATTTGCATGAAGAAAATGCATTGCAATTTCCTGCTCTATCATGCTTTTGTCACTGTTGCTTTTTCTTCATATATCTTTTTGCCAGTTCCTAAGAGTAGTTCATTAAAATTCATACTTTCATTTCCCTCTAAGAAATGTAACTATCCAGAGCAATGGCAAGGATAAAGGTAAGTCTAAAATCAAGTCTTCCCCTGGTTCCTATCCTGTGCCAACTCACACTGTGTGCATGGATTTCTCCATACTCAACTAGGGGCATCTCCTTCTTGGGTAGGTGAAGCCACAGTGCTGAATCTTCCGTGCCCATATTAAGAGAATGAACCTATTCATCTACTGGTGTACTTACCACTTAATTTAAAGAGTTACTTTGTGTTCTGGGTTACTTGTTCTGCTCCTGAATGAAAATGGAACTACTAGCTAGTTATCTTCCAAATATATGTCAAAATGGTAACAAGTATCAAAATTTCAGAAAGGAACCATCATTTCCTTTCTATATCTTTACACCAGTCAGTATTAATTAGATCTCTCCATTTTCCCTTTGCACTTAGAGTTTTGCTTATTTCATTAAAATATATGATACAAGACTATTTTTCCTCATATTATAAATCTACTTATATACAAAGTACTATTTGAATTCGAAAAAAAACTAACATTTTAGATTCACTATTACTCCATATCATCTTATCAACCAACAGTATTAAAACTGAAAAACATAAAGGTATAATCCTTTCACTCAATTAATGATTTATGTATATTGTCTTCTAGTATTTTATGTGCATATTTTTAAATAAAATTATGATCATACTTTAAATAATTACTATTAAATTTTAGATCTCAATAATAGCATTCTTTTTTAAAATCCTTTATTTTAGAAATACATACTGAAATAGTATTGATGAAATAATATTGGAAACTACCTAAAAATAATAAATAATAATATGTGGTGTTGAGGATTAGGAATAGAGATGAAATAATATTGGCTATGCATTGATAATTATTGAAGTTGGGTGAAGGGTATAAAAAAGTTTCATTGGGGCTGGGGTTGTGGCTCAGTGGTAGAGTGATTGCCTTGCATGCATGGGGTACTGGGTTCAAGCCTCAGCACAACATAAATAACCTAAGTAAAACAAATGCATCCATCTACAACTAAAAATAAAAACAAAAAGTTTCATTATATTATGAAACTAACATAGTTTTCATATGTTTAAAATTTTCTTCTAAAATTTTAAGATAACACTACACCCATCATTGCCATGCTACAGCCAGATAAATCTTTCTAAAGAAAATATTTCTAAAGAAAATTCGCTCATAATTGTCTCCTCCTCATAGATATTGGTAACTCCATTGTTCTTAATGTTTAAACCACTTAATTAGATTTATGTGGCCCTGTTGATTCTGACCCTTATGAAATTCTTCAACTTGCTCTTATAATATTTCCACTTCATTCTCTAGGCTTCTCTAGGCTGTTTTATTTGCATATGTCATGGAAGGTTCTCTTCATCTCTTGGGTCTCACATTTTTCTTTTCCATTTGAAACTCCCTTTTCTAACCTCTAATTCAGTTTCTCATAATTTTTTCCTGAACTTATGTTTTCTCCCTGTGATCACTAGGTGTGAGTAGATTAGTGTTTGCTTTCTGTGCATGTATCTTTAATCATTTAACCTTATTTTTTCCTTTTTGCCTTCATTTTCTCCCAAAGCTTCTGCTTTTAGTTACTGATATAACCAAATAAATATAGAGTAGTTGAACTTTGCTCTGTGTTATTAATGGTATTACAGATTCTGCTATTTTTTTCTTGTTAGTTTGTCTGAATTCCATTTTTATTCTGAACCCTTATTGTCAGCTTTTTGTGAAACTTTATATCTAGTCTGTTTTCTCATTTTATTTGCAATGAAAAAGATCCTAATTTTTTTTCTTATTTCATCTAGGAAATGATATTTTTAGGTTTGTCTTCTGTGTATTTTTAGGGCAACTATTTCCTTTCCTTAATTTGCTAGAGTCTTTTCTTTGATTCTGGCTTAGTTTAAGTTCCTGAAAATGGACTCTGAAATGGAAACATTCATACAGAGGTTTGCTAAAGAGAGCACGTGGGAACAATACTTTTAAAAGGTATGAAGAAAGTGGGATAGCCAGAGGAAACATTAAATTTCAAAGCAATTACAAAAGAGACCTCAACAACCCACAGTTTGCCTTGAGAATAGTCTGAAGTAGAGTCTTGGGTGCCGTACCGTGTCCTCCCACCCCTGAATTAATAAATGAAGGCAATTCCTGGTGAGGGATAAAGCTCTGAGCAAATTTCTATCAGTTGAGAGAACAAGTATTTGGGGCCTGTTGGGACAATGCTACCATCCCAGTTCTCCGGTCCATTTGCTTCTTATAATTTCAACACATTAGGGAATGACTTCCAGGATTATGATTTGTCTCTCTTTTCCTTTAAACAAAACAAAAACTCTTAAAAGTTGAAAGTTAGTAGAACAGATTATAAACTGTTGATGCAACTAAAAACTAAAACTCAACATCTAAAAACTCAGTATCTCCTTCCTTTAGCTTTTCACATTCCTTTAGCTTTTCACCACCTGCTGTGGTGCCCCAGACCTGAGCCCCTGGCTACTATGTCCTAATCAAACTGGCTGCATTTTTACCTTTAACCAGGACCTCTAGATTAGTCTATATCACTTTGGCACTATTGAAACATGGAGTCAGGTAATTCTTTACGGTAGAGGCTATTTTATTCATGAAGGATATTTAGCAGTATACCTGGCTTCTAACCATTAGTAACTAGTAGCACTCTCTAGTTTAGAAAACCAAAGCTGTCTACAGACATTGCCAGATGGCCTGAGTGATGAGAATAGGGATCATCTCCAAATGCTCTGAACCCATGGAGCCTATAGTTGAAAGAACTGTGGGCACAAATTCTCCAGGAGCAATGGTACCAGGGTCCATGCACTTTACTACTTGGATAAATAGTATATAATAATATTAATTAAATTTAGAATATACCATGTCCTCAAGGAGAATGGTGCCCCATCCCTGAAGGGTGTCTTCTCTTAGCTACTCTTGCAGCTTGCTGTACCATTGCCCTTAACTCTATTTGTCTAGAGCTTCTGGGAAATTTTAGGAATAAGGAAAATGAAACTGCTTAGGGGATCTGTAGATCTAGTGGGAACATTGTGAACCGGACTTTATTTATTATGAACTTCTCATATACTTCCAATGTAACAGTCAGATCACAATGACAATGGAACCAGGTTATCCGCATCAACTCAGGCCTTGTGTCCTACATACAAAATCCCTATTTCCTTCTTCTCAACACACAGTTGCCAACTGGATAGCCATAGATTTATTTAGAAAGCCACTAGAGATATCATTACTGTACACATTTCCAGTGGTATTACAAGGTCTTTATTCATGCAGACTTGTTTCTCCCTCAGCCAGTGGATTCCAGTCTTTGAGCTGTGTCAGGCCTGGAAATGGCATGAGAATACGTCAATTTATTTGGCAGGTTGTGTTCAGTTTCCTCATCAACTCATTTTTATTTGTTTTGACTATATAGATTAAATAATATTCATGCTGGTTTCCCTACTATCTTGTGCCTAGGAACACTCTGTTCTATTATTTCAATAGTTTTCATGGGTCAGGATCACCAGCTGCCACTCAGACCTTGCTTCTCATTATGGTAATTGCTCCCACCTGAATTCTGATGGTTAAGTGCTGCCAGCTGGCTTCTGTCATTATACACCCAACCCCCTCCCCTTACAACTTTTAGGGAACTGTGTTCTGAATCAGCATTTTCCACTGTAAGCCTGGCCTACACAGGGCAACCAACACCACTGAGCTTCCCAATGATAATGATTTCCTCTCACTAACATATTTCTTTAATAAACGAATTGTCCTCTGGACCCTCCAGTGGAATACAGTTGACTGGTAGATTTTTCATCTTTACCTAATAGAGCTCTCCCAGCAAGCACATCTCCTTGGGTCTTTTGACCTTTCCTTTACATGCATCTTAGGTCATACTTATTTTCCACATTTCCAAGGCTATGTTAATAGGATGTAAGTTTTATTTCATGGGATCCCTGCCAGGATGTTCAATCTCACATTATAAGAAAACTCTTCGTTAGTCAAGGTAGAGTCTCTTTATATGTCATCAAAGAAACATTCAGACTTTCACATATCACCTTAAAATGACATGTAAAGTCATTTACATCCAGCCTTTCATTTTTTCTTTCTCTAATGCATCAATACCCCCCAGAAAGAACTAGAACAACTTAAAGGAAGAAAAGTTTATTTGGGGCTTATAGTTTCAAAAGCCTTAGTCCATAGATGGCCTAGTCCATTGTTTTGGGCCCAAAGTGAAGCAGCACAACCATCGGGAAAGGGCCCAGCAAAGGAAAGCTCCCCATCTCAGGGTCAGGGAGCAGACAGCAAGGGAAGGAAAGGGAGGGTTGTGGGTTTCAGGAAAAATGTACCCTTCCAGGGCATGCCTCCAGTGCCCCACCTCCTCCAGCCATGCCCCACCTACTGCCAGTTACCACTCAACCAGTATATTCCAACTAGGATGGAGTGATTAGGCAGCTCTCATAATCTAGTATTTCAGCTATGAATAATCGTGTATTAACAGGAGCTTCTTGGGGATACCTCATACACAAACCACACAGCCCAACTTAAAGTTGATGAACATTTTGTTCACTGCCAAACCAACAAAAACAATGAAAGGGAAGGAGATACATAAAATTAAAGATAGAAGTAAATGACTTGACTTTTTATTGCCACTGGTATTTCTCAAACATTTCAACTTACTAAGCTGCATTTTTACCTTGAGAAACAAGAGAGAAACATAACCAAAGCAAACAGAAAGGAGGGACAATAAAGGTAAATATATAAATCAATGAAATAGAAAAATAGTAAAAAAAAATAAAAATTAGAGAAGTGCGACAAGACTGGGAAACACTGAGCTAGATGAAGAGAGCAAACAGAAAAAGCCACGTACCTTATTATCCTGTTATATGAAATTCTCAAAGAGGCAAATTATAATGACAGAAAATGGATCAGTGGTGGTATGGAGTCAGGGTTGGGAGAGGGAACAAGGTGCAAAGAGCCAGGAGGGAAAAAAATGAAGAGAAGGTCTTTTCCATCTTGAATGCATTGATGCTTACACAATTATATTAATCATCAAAATCCAAAAAAAGATTCCAAATTAAATTAATTAATATTATTGCTTACAAATAAAATCTTAATAAACAAATGAGTATACTATCTATACTCATAGAATCAGTAATTAATATTTTAAATAACAATATTAGGGGAAATTAAGATTTTTCTAAGGATTTTGGAGGACATAGGAGAGGTTTAGAACACTTATAAAATGAAACATTAAAATGCCTTTTAAGTGGGGCATGGTGGTTCACACCTATAATCCCAGCAGCTTGGGCGGCTGAAGAAGAAGGATCATGAATTCAAAACCAGCCTCAGCAACTTAGCAAGGTCCTAAGTAACTTAGTGAGACTCTGTCTCAAAATAAAATATAAAAATTGCTGGGAACATAGCTCAGTGGTTAAGTACCCTTAGGTTCAATCTTTGGTATAAAAGAAAATTCTTTTAAAACACTATTTTTTCCCAACATCCCACTTTTCATAGCAGTTACTATGTATCTCTTCTTTATCCTAATTTTGTCTGTAGACTTGCCACTTCTAGGGCTTTTCTGCTGTTGCAGCAACATTCACTGGTCTACCTTACTAATCAGGGATCTTCTTTGGGATCCATCCATCTTTGAAAGGCAAAGAAGGAAGCTTGTAATTTCTTTACATTTAATATTTTACTTAGTCACATCTGCATATACTAATTATAGCTCTTAAACTTTCCTCACCGGTAAAAACAAAACCCTTTAGTGTTTAACCTCTAAATAACCAAGTGTCCATTGTAATAATGAATATTAAGCAGAATTCAGTAATGTTAACTGAACCAAACACTGTGTCTTTTTAAAACGAAATGCAGCAGGAAATGTTTAAAACCAATCCTTAGAAGATATTGCATTTCTCACAATGGACTAGTTTTTAAAGATACAGCAAAAGTTAACAATATTTAAGCAAAATTTTATCAAAATCTTTGCATAAAAATTATCAGCTTCATCATGTATATATAAATGTTTTAATTAAATGATATACAATGCAACACTAAGACTCCACTGGAAAGGGTGTTTGCAAACAAGTAACATCTCTTATATGTTGTCAAAGGATTATCAAATCTATCTTGTTTGCTAAATAAAATCCCTAAGTAATATTTATTAACCTATAGGTGAATTTAAGTATAATTTTCACTTAAGTGAAAAGAGAGGAAATTGGAAATTACTAAACATAAACAGCTTAAGTTAGATGGAGTCATGACACCAGGAACTAATAAAAAGTAAGCCAGGAATATAAGGAGTTGTCTTGCATTAACTTTGGCTTGAAGTCCAACTTATCTGATATAAAGATAGAAACCCCTGATTGTTATCAGTGGATCCCATAATGGCCTTAGGACTTTTAAGACAACTATTGTTGTTTTAACTTTTCCTTGGACCTCCACAAAGTTTTCTTCCTGATTTATTTACCAATCCAAAGACAGCTCTATTTTGGAAGGGGACTACGTGGAGTGGTAGAGGGAATATAGTATCAAGGACCACTGCAAATACTGCAAAAATAAGCATGCAAGCTCTGCCCCAATAAATTTCACCAACATTCTATATAAAACAAAGTTTGCTTCAGAACTGATTTACTGCAGTTACACTAATTTTGGCAACAGATTCTAAAAACGTTAAACAAATATAATTCAAGCATTCACCTTGAAGTATGATTATTTAGACATTGCTTCTAAAAACACTAGAGATTATGATGCTTATTGGGTTGAATCAAAGTGAAAAGATAAACTCTTTGGAGCAAAAATTCCACATAAATCTATAAGCTACTTCAAAAATATGAGTATTTCTCAAAAATGCTGAAATTGGGACAAGCTTAAAATTATTTTATAAAATGAATATTACTAAATTTTCTACTTTTTACAAAACTATGACTCAAATCTGCTTATTCTATGAAAGATAGTTATAGAAATTCATCAAACGTTTTTTGCTATGCTGTAAAATAAACCATTTCTGTACCATCATTACTTTTGTTAAACCTCTGAGATAAGCAAGAAGTTCATTACTCAATCTTCCCAGGAAGAGGAAAACTTCATGCAGAACCAGACAGGTGTACTAGTCTTAATGGATGCTATCTTTCTTTAGACATAAATATACACCTTCCCCTGACACACACACACACACACACACACACGCACACACTCAGATCATACATCAGTGCAGCTTGTGCACAAATAGAGATGTATTGGGTTTTTTCCCTCAATTATGTTTTTATTTAATCAGATTGACTGCTATAACTGAGGTTTGAGTTGCTATTGCATTTTCATTTTATTTAACAAACTTCATATAATGCTGATTATCATAAGGCACCATTATAAATGCTGCATCACATTAACTAATTTAATGCTTAGTACAAATCTCTAAGGTGGACAATATTTCATACTGCCCATATTACTGACATGGAAACAGGAGCAGAGTAATTCAGCAACTATCTGAAGGTCACATACTCAGTAACTGGCAAAGCCAAAACTCAATCCAGAAATTCTTTCTCTAGAGACCATACACTTTACCAATATGCCGGGTCAGATAGTGAAAGGACTAATTACATAACTAGAAATAATTATATAGCTTTATTTCTTAATTTCATAACAAAAATAAAAATCGTTTTAATGGAATTCCCTGATTTAAAATTTCTCTCCATTGCTTCTTCTACCATCAACCTCAATGTCCCTAATACATTCACAGCTAATTGATAAACTATAGCCTTATATCTGGTATGTTAACTGTCTCTTTATCAAGCAGCAAAACTTAGGGTTGTAAAAGAATCCCGGAGTTATGCTTTTTATGCTTTTTGCTTAATTCTGCCACTTACAAGTCATGTGACTTTGTGCAAGCTACTTGATTTCTCTAGGCCTATTTCTGGGTTGCTGGATGGATTGAGTTTAAGCTCATGAAGAGCACTTACATAATGGACACATAAATATTACTGTTCTTATTATTTGTTTTTCTCAGTAACCTCTCTCAGTAGAGAGGTTCCATTTACAGTTTAAGAGTGTTGCAAGATTTAACCTAGACATTCTATGAAATATTCAGTTCATTACCAGGTGCTTAGTGTGAGTTCAATAAGTGAATGTGAATTTGTTCATTCCAAATTCAGGCTGTCTTTCCTAAAATATGGCTGATCAACTGGGCTTCTTCTTTCCCAACTTTCATCCAATTCTGCAAATTATCTGTATATCAAAATATAGGTGTTATGGTTTGGATCTGGAATTTCCCTCAAAAGTTCATCTGTTAATCCAGGTACAGTGGTGTGCACTTGTAATCTCAGCAACTCAGGGGGCTGAGGCAGGAGGATCATGAGTTCGAAGTCAGTCTGGGCAATTTAGCCAGAACTTGTCTCAAATAAAATTAGACAAAAAGGACTGGGATATAGCTCACTGGTACAGTAACTGAACAATGCCCTGGGTTTGATCAATCCTCAGTGTTGTGCACACACACACACATGCACACATATACACACATACACAAAGCTCATGTGTTAAAGCACAGTCCCCAAAACTGAAAGGTTCAGAGGTGGGGCTTTTAGGCAATGACTAAATCATGAGGGCTATGACCTCATCATTGGATTAATCCATTGATAATTGAATGGGAGTTGAGACTTACTCAGGGAAAGTTCATCACTGGAGCATGCTCTGGAAGGGTTAATCTTGCTGTCTCTCTGCTTTCTGGCTGCCATGAGTTGAGCAGCAGTTTTCCACCATGTTCCTTTCACCATGATGTTTCTGCTTTGGGACAAGTCATGGACTAGATCTTCTGAAACTGTGAGCTGACATAAATCTGCCCTCTTCTAAGTTGCTCTTGTCAGGCGTTTTGATCACAGCAACAAAAAACAAACATTCTAGATTTGGATTACACTATATTGCAAACAAAATAAAATTTAAAGAAAGTCATTTGATGTCCTGATGTCCTATGAACAATGACTCAAGCTCTCTTTTCTTGCCTCACGTCCCACTTCTTCAATTATGTACACACTGTTCCTGGCACACCAAGGCTGTCACTTGGCCAAACACAGCTGATATAATGGTAATAATGCCATTCTTCTGCTTGAATTTCATGTTGAGTTACAACTCTTATCACAGTCTCCATCCAAGAATTTTTTTATGTAGGCAGTTGAGTTCTCTCAAGACAATTTGTTATTCCTTTATCTGGCTGTGAAGGCCACTTACTCTCTTCCAATAATTCCAATCATCTCCCATTATATTTTGTAATTAGATGTATACCAATTTGTGTTACTATGTAGGGAGGCAACACCTCTCCACACTAACACTTCCTGTTATGCAATAAACAGGAATTTAACAAATATGTTCTCACTAAATATTTATTAAATATCATTTAATTTAAATATTTATTATTCACTTAATCTATTATTTATTTATATTATTTTAATTTATTATTAATGTAAATGTTAATTTATTAATTAAATTTTTAAATATTTAATCCTTAATATTTGTTAAATTTTATTAAATAAATTAATCCTTAATAAGTCCTTATTAAATGTTTATTAAATATTTAGTCCTTAATAAATATTCATCAAATGCACAAAATATGAATTGAGCACTTAATGATCTCTCAAGGACAATTTGAAGAAGGTAGCTATGTCAGAAATACAGAAGGAAAACAAAACCTCAATATTTACATTGGAAAACGGGTTGGCATTCAACATTTCAAAATAAATTTGGGGAAAAAATAATATAAAGCAGATACTCAGTTGATGGGAGCAAGCTGGAAAATGCTATTGCCAAACCATATTTAAGAGTAATCAAGTTCTCTAAATTGAGCATAAGTCTGAAGCATGATCAGGTCAACAGAAAAAGAAAAGACCAGTGTTATTTGGAGTGAATTGAAAACAGAATGTGGGGAAATTTCTATTTTTTCCTTAGAAAATGTGGTGACTTTCTTTCTTCCATTTAGTCGATTTTGTGCAAAATCCTTAGCCAATGCTTCAGATCTTTCCAATTTTTTTCTGTCCCCGTTGAGCTATTTGCACCTTACTTCAATACTACATTTTTCTGCTTTTTGCTAAGTGGCTTTCTTACCTGAAATGCAGTGTTAATGGGTGTTAGGATAATAGTTTCCCTTATATTCAATATATGTTTTGCAGTTTTCTGGATTTAAAGACTTGGCTAAAGAGATAACTAAGGGTAGAATTTCAGCTAATTAAGCAAGATGGTCCTTCAGTCTGTAGGCCAACTATCATAGGTGCAGCACTATGTCATAAGGAAGACCTAATCTCTATCCTATGGACTTCATAATAAAGCAAGTTAAGCACACAAATAAGTTCAGGGGAAATCAATGTTGCAGAATAATACAGGGTGCTGTGTATTTTCATTGAGTTCATACCTAGTTTAGGAACAGAAAACTGTGCCCAAAAATCTGATATTTAAGCCTGGTTGTAAAACATAGGTTACAATTAGCTGGACAAATAGAAAAATAAAAATAAAAGAAAGGTCATTTTGGATGATAGAGTTGTCCAGGTAGTGGGAACAATGTGGGTGTAGCTTTAGATCATAGAACAATGAGGACTATAGAAAGAACCAGAAAGAGCCCACCATTTGTGCTGAGGAAACAGAAAAATAGTACACATAAGGCTAGAGATAATGGCAAGAAAATTTGGTATCTTCTCCTTGACTTCAGGATTTGAGACTTTATGCTAGGAGCTCTATCTTCTCTCCTCCTTCAAAGGATGTTTTTTCCCTGCAGTTATCAAAGGGCATTCACTCTGTGCACTGAATCCCATCTCCTCTACTATACTGTAATTACAAATTCCTGTAATTACAAACTTTCTCATGCCCAAATCATTATTTTATTCCTACTAGATATTTCACATAAAATACAAATATGTTAAAAGAAAGATATCTTTAAAAAATGAAAATCCATTCCCCATAAACCCATTTTCTCTGCTCATTTCTCTGCCTCTCTTAGAAAAGGGTGGGGGCATATTATCCAGAAATATTTTTTTCACTTACCTTCTACACTCTCTAACCCATCTCATTTCAATATAACTATCAGGATTTTGTCCATATATTCCCACACTCCAATATCCCCACCCTCCACTGAATCTACTCTGGCCAAGTAGTTAGCAACCTTCATTCTGCATCCTCCAAATGATCCAGTTTCTTGTAATGAGTTTGCACATCATTCTTCCAAGGTCTCAGTCAGGTGTCAGATATTAGTCCACCACCATATTTCTAACTTTAGTAAACACACTAAATTTCTCCAAGTGATTCCCATGGAGCCATTGTCATGAGTCTTTTACTGACTTGGAAAGGAGTATGGTGAGGCTCCCAACATGCCACCAGCTTTCTTTGAAAATCCTTTGATACTCCTCTTTCAATATTCGACTTCTAAACCTTTGAGACCCTAAAAATGGGTGAAAGTTTAAGAGTTGTCTAACAGGTCTTGAAACAGTTACATTTGACATTGTAGCATGACTGTCTGACTTTGGACTATATAATCTCTGGTCTTAGTATTTTAGGTAAGCCAAAATGAGAAAAATCTTATTTTAACACATTATTTCTTTTATACCTTGAAATGAACCATGTTTTTTCCATTTATAGCAGAGAATCAGCCCACTTTGGGACCATCAGTTGAAAGTGTCTATAGTCACTCTTCTGCTGTCAGCAATGCTAGGTTGTTGATAACTGAGAAAGAACTGGTGTTCAATGGGTCCATTTTGTTTCTTTGCTTAATAGGAAAATTTCATATATAGGTTCTCAGCAGCATTTTTGCCCTAATCCAAGCCTCTTCAAACATACAGATGAGAAAATAAGAAGAAAAAAAAAAGAATTAGCTATTCTACTAAAACCATCATTGGAATCATTTTCAGAAGGATGACATTGATTTTCAGCTGTTTTTTTTTTAAAAGCGATGTACACTGAAATATAATTTACCCAAGGTTTCTCAATGTACATTGGAATATAATTTACCATTTCTCTGATACTAGAAACATATATACATGTAAAATTCCATAGTAAGATATATATTTTATATGTGAAAGCAAAACTATTTTGCAGTTTATAAATTAACTTATTTTAAAAATACATGATTTTTTCCACTCTTATGAAGAATAAATAGAAAAGGTGCTGTTATTGGTAACAACCCCCCAAATTACAGGATTTCAATGTTTTTATAACCTATGATGGGTCATCTAAAAATCATTAAAGAAAAATGTATATTATGTCACATATTGAGTCTGCCATATCCACTTACTACATTTTCACTAATATTCATAGTTGAGTTACCAAATTTTATTATAATAAGTGCCAAGAAAAACATATCGATGAGTATAAAAATCTATTACTTGAACAAATTGTAGATATGACAAGGGAATAGTTTATGATTAGTATTCTCCATCCATTTCAAAATGGATGCCTCTTACATAATTTAGCAAACTTATTGTTACTAGTAACAAATTATACTATTGATATTTTATTCCATCTTTAATCAAATGTACTTACACTGAGCATGTAACTTAATTGCTTGTGGTGACCATGGGCATCAATAAGATAGTATAACTCAAATTGATCATTTTATTTCTTACTAACTTCATACTTGAATAGTTAAAGTCGTTATCACACCATTGGCTTTTTGACATGTTAAGGAGGTGAATAACACCTCCTATCAACACATCTAGCTTTATGTTATATTTCTATGCGTGAAGAGCCACCCACCAGCCCTGGTACTGCCATTACCATTTCTAGACTAATTCAGAGAAAAATAATGAACAACTTGGTGAGGTAAGTAATACATACTGATTGCATACTTTGCAATTAACTAGTCAAATATCTATTATGTAAAAAGTGCTATACTTTTTCTCTGAAAGTAACTCCAATTCATTTAAATATTTTTCATCTTCTGCTTGTTGACTCAAGTGAATTTTTCTCTCTTTGTTCTTGGCACTTAAAAATAAAGATACTTAAAGTATAAAAATAATAGTTTTGATCAGACACAAGCTTTTTAATAAAACAAATAAACCAAACCATACCATATATCCTCTTCAGTTAATATGGAAGATAAAATGTTGGTAATTTCTTGTAATTCCTAGTAAAGCAGTAGCTCCTATGTAAAATTCTGTTGACAAACAAATCAGATTTTTAAGAATTCAAAATCAACGACTAGAGTTAAGGAAAGAGGTACTTACTACATTCCAACTGTTTTCTAGTTAGTGCTAAAGAAGGGAGGCTTTGTTTTGAATTTTTAAGTTTAGAGCACATGGGGGGAAAATATGAGAGTTTGGAATTTCTAGCTGAACCCTAACCTTTAGGTGTTTGTCTTTGTTTATTCTTGGCAAAATTCAATTCAGTTTAAAGATAAAAAGGCTTAAATGGGCTATTAAAAATATCCTTGAACTTCAAAGAGCTCTTAAAGTGAACATTTTCACAAATTAAATAGGAATGAATGAAACCATGTGGGTTAAATTTTCTTTAAATTATACATGCACTTGCAAATTAAGAGAATATACTTGAAAAATGAATTTTTAAAACTTAAATATGTGTAAGGTAGAAAAGCACTTAATAGGCAATAGATCAGGGGGAAAACTTACATTACCATAATACAAGTCCTCAATGACACCCAAAATTATTTATTGATTTTTTTGTCTATTTATGACTATATGCCAGAAAACAGTATAAAGTTAGTTGTAGTCTTTACTTTTGGGGAATCTATAATAATCACAGACATTATGAGACAAACACATTCACTCACCCTAAAATAGAAAATTCATAGATAATAAAATATTCACAGGACATACAATACAACAAAGAATTATTGTTTGTGTCAGATCTATGCATGTAGCTGAAAAAGAACCTACAAAATCTGTGATGAAAAGAGAAGATTCAGATGGGAGGATTCAGAATGCTTTTCTGTCACATGAGGAAATGAAATCAAAACATGTGAGATTTAATTTTCGAATGATGAGAAGATAGTGGTTTGGCAAACTAGAGATTGGCTGGGCATTCCAAGTACCTGTACTGCTAATCAAATCAATTCAGTCCACATTTATTGAGTCTCAGCTTTTGTAAGGTACAACTAGCAAATATTCTTTATAATGATAAGTACTGAGAACTCTTCTTAAGAGGCCTCTTATGAAATACAGAATCTTGGAATGAAAACAAGAATTAGTTGCTTTTTTTTTTTTTTGACAATTCACTTTCAAGCTCTCCACATGGGGATGCAATACAGGAAACTTCATAAGTATCTAAAATGGCAGTAAACGTGTTGTAGCCAACTTCAACAAAGTGAGGCTCAGATATAAATTTAGCCTTTTATATCACATTTATTCATATATATGTATATTTATATATATATATATATATATATATATATATATATATACACCCTGTTCATGTGGACTTTACCTTCATGATCAAATCATCTCCTAAGGACTCCACCTCCAAATATCATATCAGGTATTAGGCTACAACATATGAATTTTAGAGGAGCAAAAATATTCAGTCCATACCAGTAAGTTAAAAGGGAAAAAACTACCATAGAGATACCCACTGATTTTGAATATCAATTTTTATGTTTATTTGTTCATTTATATATATTATAATATTATTAATTTTCCAATGAGATGTTTAGGAGATTATATACAATATCACTTTATATAATTACCTAAATTTCACACTGGAAAAATAAACAGTTATCATCATGGAAGGGGTAGTGTCCTTTGCAAAAGAATCATAAGGTCAAATTAGTTCAGCAGATATCAAAATATCTTATGCCTAAATAATCAAAAGTGCTAGCAGACATGTGAATAAAGAGCACAATGAAAAATACTACTAGTCCAGAAATAGACAAGATGCTCAGTTATGCTTCTATTATACATGATTGAATCTTGAATAACTGATGTAAGGAAACAGTATAGCAGTTTGTAAAAACGGTAAACTTGGACCCCGAATGTTTTTCATAACTGATATACATATATATACATCTGTGTGTGTAGCACAGTTAGATACATTGTACAAATAAAGCTATTTTAAACAAACACTGATTATTTTGATGTTCTTTCCTCCTATGCTCCCATGGGTTGTGGTTGCTTGTCTACCATTACCTATAATGGATTTTTAAAAGGCCTTTTTCTACCTTAAGGAAATGGAAATGACCTGGCAGTGAATGTTCCATGACTACTAATGGATTTCTTTCCTCCTTAGCACTGAAACCAAGTTCCTTGGGAAAGGAAACTCTCTCTAAGCAATTTTGCTCTAAAATGATACCCATTTGAGCTGCTTTCCATACCAAGATGCATGTACCATTTAAATGCATTAGTGCTAATGATGTGAAAGGGCTAAAAATAATTATAATCATTAGCAGTATTACCACTTCTTGTGATACAAGCACCAAAATTAGATGTGTCTCTGCACAAATTTACTTAAAAATTCTTTGTTAAGTATTTTCACTGAGGTGTAAGTAAAAGGCTTTCCAGTTATTCCATGAGCTAGTGGAAGTTTAAAGACTTACTTAGAAGTTTAGATCTCAAAGAAGGTGTACATCATATTTTCCTAATGTTTCTAATTGAAGGAGATGAGTGATATTTAAAAACATAAAAAGCACCTGTTGAGATTGAGGAAGCCTATTGTTCTTGTTGGTTGGATAAAACAAAGCTTTATTCTGTTAATGTGCTCTGTTCCTCAGGAAAACACTACTGCTTTGTATGTGGATGTGAAAAAGGAAAAAAAAAAAACCATGAAAACAAACTCCTTAGAGATATCTGAAGGGAGCTAATATTTCAGAATGAGTGAAAATATTTGGTTAAATATCCATGAATACTGGTAATGTTTTTATATTGTGTGAATTTGTGAAATTTCTATTTTTATTATTTAAAATATAAGCAGAATTGAAAGGAAAGTCAACAACTCAATTTGCAATAATACACTGAAGTATAATTAATTATTTCTTAGCTATGATGTGTTCTTAAAATGTAGGAAACGGTTGGGTTAAATCAAAGAGTATACAGAAAATAAATAAGTGGTGATCTCACATAAAAGAGAGATGAGTTAATTATATGACCAGTGAGTCTTTATTCTTGTTAATACTAAAGTAAGAAGGAATGATTTTAGCCTCCAATAAGAGAGACATATATGTAAAATCTAATGTTATTAACTATAATCACCATGTTGTACAATATATTTCTTGAACTTATTCCTGTATCCAATTGAAATTTTATATCCTCTGTGTAACCCCACAACACATGGCCCTTGGTTACCACCATTCTACTCTTTCTGCTTCTATTAGTTCAACTCTTTTTATATACCCCTTAAAAGTGTGATCATGATAAGACCTTTCTCTGCTTGGCTTCTTTCACTTAACCAAATTTTCCCTAGATTCATCCATGAGGTCACAAATGAGAATTTTCTTTTGTCATAAAATTTAATCATGTTAATTAGCTCAATTTAGCCATTCCACAAATGTATACATATTTCTAAATATGTTGTCTGTTATAACAATCTTTATTTGTAAATTTTAAAAATCGAAAAAGTTTGAGAAAAACGTTTGACTATTTCTTCCATGAAGATTGTAAAACCAGTACATGTTTACATGAGTGGAAAGTTAAACTAGGTGGACAATTAGAATAAGACAATGCAAGGATGTCCTGTCAAAGTAAGATGGATATATTACTATTGCTTATCAGAAAATATAAACACAGAGTTTGATAAAATGAGAGTAAATTGGAATAAGGCTGGTGGCTTGCTTGTTTGGGGGGATATTTAAACACATTCTTTCAAAAATTCTATACTTTGCAATCAACTGTTTTTGCAGGATCATCTAAGCATGGCCTTGGTGAGGTCCTAGAGGCAGAAATAAGTGGAAGTAAGAGAGTGAGTCATGGTGAGTATGCAGGTGATAGTTAGATGGATACTAGTGGAATTACTATAAAATCTCATGAAAGAATATTTAAAAGGGAAGCGCAGTCACACAGGTATGATGAAGCAGGTGTCCTGAAAAATATTAGCCTTATCAGAAATAAAGTGAGGAAATGATACTGCATTAATGTGTCTGTATATATGTATATACACATGTGGGTTTCTAACTGAGAATCCCTATTCTGTTATGGTCCTATCTAATAATGGGTACAACAAATAAATAAAAGATGCATAAGATAATATGAAACTTATAAATCTTATAATGCAGACATATTTGTGATATTGTACACAGTAGGCTCTTCTAAGAGCCACACTAAAGGAAAGACCTTGTCTAAATTAGACTCATAGCTGAGCCACTTTTGCTTCATATGATAGGAAGGCAAAAATAAGAAGAGGATGAGCAAGGGAAGAAGAGGAGTTCAATAGGGTGACTGTAAAGAAAAATATGCGAAGAGAAGAGAATTGGAACCAGACAGGTGTCACCAGCTTTAGGATATAGAAACTGTAATTAATGAAATATGCTCACAAGGGCTTTGGGCTTTGGGAAGTTTTGCTTTGTAGGGCATGATAAATTTGACAGCAGCCATCCCCAATATTTCCAAGAATCATTCAGAGAAATCTACATTTTCCTTGAATGCTTTTCTCCCCATCAGATATGACCCTGGGCTCATCAAAAGACCTCAGCTGTCTTCATCTCTCATCCCTCTTCCCTCACAGATATTTCATCCGTAGGTGTCTCCTTGAGATAATGAGCAAATTTGGTTCCTTAAGATGGACAATCAGCCGAATTGATTGTGAACTGTATGCATTTCTGTTCTTCCTGAGGACAGGATACACATCCCACACTAAATTAAAATATGTAAGCATAAAGAAAAGGAAATAAATTATTTCAAACCAGAGAGTAAGAGTTCTATTTTTTGGCAGTTCTTTTTTTTTTGGAATTGAACCCAGGGCCTTGCACATGCTAGGCAAGTGTTCTACCACTAAGCTATATACCCAGCCATGGAGTAAGATATTTTGAATAGTCAACTTAGAATTTAATGTTTACCAAAAAAAATTTTATTTGTTCAATTCTGTGTTACATATACATGTAATTCTGAGAAATGAAGTCTTAAAGATTTTGAAGTTTCTTGATTTCTTAGATGCCATTTCTGTTGCAAATAGATTTTACAAGGCTTCAGAAAAATGAATCTCCAATTCCATAATGATACACAAAGCATGAAAACTAGTTTATATAAGAAATGTGATTTTGTACTAGATATAATGGCAAAATAAAAGAATCAATGTCTTTGATTGATTTAGGAATCAATATTCCTAAATTTAAAAATTTATATGTAGGTTTTGAATATTAGTTTGGATAGAATTTCTCAGTTTCAGAAGCATACAAATGTTTTCATTGTAAATGAGCATTTATAATACAGAAAATTGAAGAAGTCAGATAGTCTTCTTGATTGTAAATTAATCATTACAATCAGCTCTTTGATTGGAACTGGTTTAGTCATTGCTAATAAAAATCTTCACTTAAATTCTTCTTTGTTAATTCTATTGATTTTTTTTTGTTACATACAAATACCTTAACAATCCACTAGTTGTTCATATGACTTGATTTGGAGAAAAATAAAATTGTTGGGATTACTTTAAACTATAGACTTGAAAACTAAAACATAATTTTGTTTGGAAGGCAAGCTTATTTAGTTTTATAAAGGAGTAGTAATTTTACAGGGGTTGTATAATATCATAGATGAACTGTACTTTCATGAGTCAATTGCTGTTCACTGGATAGCTTAGGAGAAGCTAGTAATATGAAACTATTCTGAATGATCACTTTTAGGGGCCCAAATCACAAAGAACTGCTGACATCTGAAATAGATAAAATCAACTAAGATGTAAAAGAGACTACCATCAGTATCATCATTGTTCATTGAGAAGCTATTTTCTTGAATTCCATGTTCATTCAGTAAATTATACTAATATTTGTTTTGCACAAAATTGTAGTTAATGATGAGATTAAAACCATATGTACTTAAACCACACAAGTAAGGAATACAATTCCTAAAGCAAAGCACACCTATAAAAAAAAAAATAGCACTATTTACTCCTTTCAACTGGAGCCTTTATAACTCCTCTACATTTTCACTTTTGACCTGTGAAGAAGTTTCAATAACTTGAAGTTGCTCTGTCTTACATTTTATCCAGTTTGGAATAAAATAAATTTATCAGAATTTATTTATTTAGAATGCTTAAAACTGCAAATAATATAACCACACAACTAAAAGTGGCTATAAAACAGACTTCTCATCTTCATATGATGATAGTTGCTACACTCAAAAACATCTTATGGAGTAGAATTTTCCTTCTGTGTGTTCCTTTCTATTAGAAAAGAATCAATCCCAGAAATCCTGTCAGGTTCTATTTGCTTATATGTGTTCGTATGCACATGTTTGAGCTGCAAGATTGGAGAGAAAGTGGCTGATATTTTCATCTATTATAGTGGGAAATGATTTCTTCTGGGAAAAAGAAAAATGAAATACCAGGGAAAAATAAACTACAGGATTGGCACAGCATCTATATAAGAGTGAGTATTTGCCCAGAGCCTCCCCAGTACCATGAATTGTCAAATTTTGAATTTTTCCTTTTTGATAGATGAAAATGGTATCACCATATGATTTTCATTTATATTTTTCTTGTAAGAAAGAAGTTGAACAAACATTAATTCTTTGCTCCTCAAATGCAAACTATTTCAAGTTAGTTTTTATTGGTTTTATATATTAGTATATAATAACTTCACTAATTTTTAAAAAATTGTTTGAATAACTGTCACACATGTTCAAAAATTTTAAATGTGTATGTAGCAAAATTTCACATAAGAATATTTTCCATATTAGTTCCTAAAATATTTACTCATTCTTTTTCTAGAGCTTCATAACAATTGTATTCCATTGATTTAACCAAGATCTACTTAATTGGTCCTTCATTGATGGATAGGGATTTTCTTCCAGTCATTTGCTATTTTTATAATAACTTCATTGCAAACAGTCAACATATTCATTTCACACATATATAAATGTGTTCATAGAATGGAATGCTAAATCAGATTCTTATGCATTTGTAACTTTCACAGCTATTGCCTTAAGTGTCACAGAGTTTTTTAAAATTATTATACTTCCACTGGTAATAGCTCGGAGTACTTGTTTCACCAAAGATTTATCAAGAAAGCATGTTGACAAATTTTGGAATTATAAAGTAGTTTATATAATGAGGTTGGGCAAATGTCCCTCAGTTTGTTTCCATGATTAGTCTTAGGTCACATTTCTTTTTCATTGCATACCTTTATTCTCATTTATTTTTAGGAATACTTTGTATACATGAGATTGATCCTTTTCTGTGATGCATATTACAAATACCTTTTCTCAGTGTTTGTTTATATTTTTGATCTTGTTAATGATGTATCTGCAAACACTTCAATTTTAATGTAGTAAATTAAATATTTTCATTTTGACTTTGTGGTATTTTTTTGCTTGAAGAAGCATTTATGTAAAGAAAAAAAATTAATTGATTTATTTTTTGAGTCCCTAGTCTGCCTGATGGTGAAAATTCACTCACTTTGTGCTAACTCAGACAAATCATGATATCTTGAAAAATTCAAGTGTTTCCTTCTTCCTCAGATACCTAGATTTAAATCTAATTTCTAGAAAGCTAACATACTGACACATCTTTTAAAAACTGTCATTGATTATCATCATGCTGGCATTTGTAGAAAGCTTACTCTTCCACCTGGTCATTCCTCCTTGTTACCCATTCACATCCACATGAACCGAGCCATCCATGTTTTCTTGATCTCTGGTCACTGGTCATATAGTCTCTTGGACCCTCCTCTTTACACCTGCTTGCTTGCTCTTAGGTACTTCTTTGATGGGGTTTTGAATTCATATGTAGTTACACTTTATTAATCTTTTGTAATTTTTGGATATGTGGTCATAGGCCTTTGCAATTTGGTGGGGAAAAAAATTCTTCCACCTTCTACCCTTATGATGATTTTCTTTTTGGCACCTGAAGTCAATTTTGGATTTATACCAAGAGATGCAGGAAATTTCTCCTCTTTACTGTAGACCAACCCAGTTCTCCCCTCTTTATCTCTACTGTAGTTCTCAAGAATATTCATTCTCTGTAGAATGTGCTGGGAATGAATCATCCTGTGATAGGAAGAGACTGATAAAGAATTCACAGCTAATTGGTTATCATTCACCCCACATTCTGGTAAATGGTCTTATTTTGTGTGTGTTTCAGTTTGTTTTTGCAACGCTATGACCAAAACACCAAACAAGAACTTAGAAGGCAAGTTTGTTTGGGGCTTTGGGTTTTAAAGGTCTCAGTCCATCAATGGCCAACTCCATTGCCCTGGGCCTAAGGGGAAGCAGTACATCACAGAAGAAGGGCCCAGCAATGTGAAGTTGTTCAGTTTGTGGCAGGGTCAGGAAGCCTAGAGAGAAAAGGAGTAACCCTTCCAGGACACACTTCCAGTGACCCACCTGCCTACATTTACCGCCCTATCAGTGCATCCAAACTAGGATGGACTCATTAGGTCACCTCTCAAAATCTGATCATTTCACCTCTGAATTTTCTTGCATTAAAAGAAGCTTTGGAAGGAAATCTCATATCCAAACTGTAACAGTGTGTAATGATGAAACTGTGGAAGATTCACTGATACTGGGCTGATTTTGAAGGTGTGAGATGTCTTCATTTTAAAACCAAGCTCATTAGGTTCACAATGATCTCCTCAGTATGAATAGAAACAATGCAACTATTAAGAATCTTAGACAAGGAATGAGAAACTGATGCTTTACAACAATTTTCTCTGCCTGAAGTCCAACCTACCCTACCCTTTAAAACACAGGCACATTATAACTTCAAGCACATTTTTGTTATATGCATCTAGAGTACAATATTTTTTATCTATTTTAACTTAGGAGCTGAAGTGTCATTGCTTAAATTCTTTAACTTTTGTCATAACTTGTTATTCCTCCTATTGGTCCAATCTCTGTTCTAGTCTTCCCATTTACTCATCCACCTCCCTGTGGAAACTCTCTATTCTGCAAAATTTTAATCATCCTTACATTTTCTAGAAATGTGATTTTGTTATCTATATCCTGATTTAATACAGCTGATAGTTTTGCTAAACAACTAATATTACTCATGAAAGCTTTAGTCCATGGACTCATTGAAAACCAGAGTCACATCTTAAAATATCAAATTTTCAGTACCTCTGAGTACCAAAGACTAGGCAACAAATGAGTCATGCTCAAAAATGATTTTATGATTTAACATTACACAACTAGGACAACATATTCTAAATTTTTAAAAAATTATTGCTATAAATACAAGAGATAGATCATGTATATGAGATGATGAATTGCTATTTTTCTGGAAAACTAAGAAAAAATCAATGCATATCTTTCTACTAGAAAAAAATTTATAACATGTTTGATGAATAGTAAATTTTTTCTCAAAATAATATTGGGCATTTAAAAAATATCTTTTTATATAAAAATGTTTGAAAACATAGGAAAGCATTGTTTTAATTCTGCAATTTCCACCTTCAAATACATTCCCTCCTCCCTACCTCTGAGCCTAGCCACTTTTCCTAAGCCCACATCATTTTTCTTCTGAATAATGAAATAGTTTCCTGTCTGATTGTCCACTCATTTATTTTTTCCACATTTTTATTGGTGCATTAGTGTTGTACATAGTAATGGTATTGGTTGTTATATATTTGTACAAACATCCAATATAGCATACAATTTGGCCTATATCACTTCCTAGAACTTTTCCTCTCCTTCCCTCCTCCTACCCCCTAGTCCTTTTCCTTCATTGATCTTGCTCTGATTTTCATGAGATTCCCACCCTCCCTTTTCCTTTTTCCTCTCTAACTTCCACATATGAGAGAAATTGTAAGACCCTTCTGAGTTTGGCTTATTTCACTTAACATAATCATCTCTAGTTTTGTCCATTTTCCTGAAAATGACATCATTTCATTTTACTCCATGGATGAACAAAACTCATATTTTATATATATACATATATTATATATATAACATGTTATTTATATATTATATAACTTTCTTTATTCATTTATTCTTTGATGGACACCTAGACTGATTCCATAGTTTGGCTATTGTGAATTGTACTGCTATAAACATGGGTAAGCATGAATCACTATAGTATGATGACTTTCATTCTTTAGGATTGTTATGGTTTGGATATGATGTGTCCCCCAAAAGCTAATGTGTGAGACAATACAAGAAATCCTTTTAGATGGAAAACAATTCATAGCTGTTATTTAAGCTTTAAGGGAAAGTGTGCTTATGCTCATGTGTATCCATTAAATAGATAAAATTTGGCAAAAGAAAAAAACAAAACAAAACAGAAACCCTAACCCTAACCC
Source organism: Glaucomys volans (assembly GCA_020662805.1). Taxonomy (NCBI): domain Eukaryota; kingdom Metazoa; phylum Chordata; class Mammalia; order Rodentia; family Sciuridae; genus Glaucomys; species Glaucomys volans. The sequence continues at coordinate 167,298 of JAJEJO010000780.1, forward strand.
TGATGAGATTAACTGAGTTATCACAGATGGGGTGTAGCCAAAGGAAGTGGTTCACTGGGAGCAGGTCTATGGGGTATAAACATTTTATCTTGAGACAGAGAGCTGCTTCCCTTGGCCACACTCTTCTGCCATGATGTTCTGCCTCACCTAGAGCCCTGAGGAATGCAGTTGGCCTTCGATGGACTAAGACCTCTGATAACCTGGAACTGTGAGCCCTCAGATATATTTTTCCTCCTCTATAATTGTTCAGGTCAGATTCTTTGGTCACAGCAGCAAAAAAGCTGACTAACAAAAGGATAAATAAACAAGGAGTGGTATATCTGAGTCATGTGGTGGTTCCATGCCTAGTCTCTTAAGGAACCTCCAAATTGATTTCCATAGATTCACTTACTTTTTTATGTACCTTTTTTGCAACACAGCAACCAGCACAATTCTTTTAAAATATAAGCCAGATCACATCATTTCTCTACTGAAATTGCAAAGCAGCTCCTCATTTCACTGAGAGTGAAAACAAATAACGTAAATAGCTTTCAATGACCTATATGATCTTCATGAAAAAAAAAATTGTTTAAGGAAGCTTTGCAATACAAGAATAGAAAACAAATTTAAAAGTATGCATATAAATTAATATAAATGAAACTTCATCTGTATAAAAAAGGTCCAACATTTTGTGTTTGAAACATGGACAAAACTAAAAAAATTGGGCAACAACATAGTATGTATATAAAAAAGAGATGAGAAGAAACAAAGTTTATCAAAGCTCTTCTATTTTGAGTGAGAGGATTTAAGAAACTGATTAAACTTGAACTATATTATTGCTACTAACAATACTTTGGTAGAGCCTTACATTACTATAGTACACTATTATATATGACATGTTATTATATACTATAATATATTCTAGTGGATTAAAGCTTAATACATGAAAGGGAAATGTTTCCTAAGAACACATAGTAAAATAGTTTCATAGCCTTGGATTAGAGTAGAGTTTTGCATACAAAGCAGAAAGAGATTCATAAAGAAAGAATTGATGAGCTACACATATAAGTTAAGAAATAAAAAGTTGTGCTCCTCAAAAGACACCATAAAACAGTGAAAAGAACAAGTCAGAAACTAGGAAATAGATGACTGTCCCAAAAGAACTTATACCAACCACTGGAGAAGTGTACAAAATTCATGAACAGTCAGAATGTTGACAGGAGGGTAAGCTGTGCATGTGTGTGGAAAGGGATTTTTCTGGAAATCATCATACATTCTGCTCAATCTTGCTGTGATCCTAAAAATGCTCTAAAAATAAGATCTATATTTTAGAATTATGAGTGAGCATTTCATTGCAGATTGAAATAAAGGCCTTAACATAGGAAAATTGGTCATCTTTTATAATTATCAAATGCATACTAATTCAGACTAGAACTAGTAACTATTTTCATTTCTACCCAGTAGACTGGCAAACATTAAGATATCTGAAGATTCTGATTGCTGTTGTGCTCTTGGATCAATGGCACTCATTTACATAGCCAGTAGGAATGGTTTATTGTACAAAAAATTTGAAGGACAATTTGCCATGGCCTTGTAGAGATGAGCATGTGCACTCTGGACCTCCCAGAGATTCTGCTCTTGAATAGATGTGCCAGGACATGCATCCTCATATCTTGTAATAGCTGAATCAAGAAATAACTCACAGGTCTTCTTAAACTGCCACATGTAAACAATGAAGTATTCTACTGACATTATTAAAATTTTTTAATGAAAATAAAATAAATACAGCTATCTGTAACAATACACCATAATGTTAAAAACATACATTTGAGGAAGATGATTATAAGCAATAAGATAATATTTTAATGAACTCAAAATCAGACCCAAACTAATACTATATAGGTTGCCTACATATACAAAGAGTTATAAAATCATTTAAACAAAAGATAGGGGCAGGGAGGAAGGAAATTATTGTCCCAAATTCAAAATAGTGATGGAGTCTGAAGATAAGAAAGTATAATACATTAGTGACGCCCAAACAGGTGGATGTAAGGGATTAAGGAATTGATAATATTCTAGATCCCACACTGGGGTAGTGCACACTTTATTATTGCTTCCTAGTGTTTGTGATTGTTGCATATTTTTAAGAAGGGAATTGGACTTGAGTCAAAACTGAGCTGAATTGGTTTCCACCAAAGTATTTGCAAGTTCTTTTTTACATCGCCAACAGAGAAAATAAATTCATTTTGAGAATTAACTGGAAGCCATGAGTTCATATTTCTTATGAACTGTAGGAAATGTACTTCTCGTACATGAAGAGAAAGGGAGCCTTTTCACCAAAGATCCTCAATTTCTCTTTTAACATTCAATTTCAGCAGAAGGTACTATGACCAATCTGGGGAAACAACTTTTCAACCACACAGGAATTGTGAGTTATAAAAATACATGTTTTCTGCAAAAGTTGCCTGACCAGCAGGATAGAGAAAGTAATTACAAAGGCTGGACCACCTTCCTCTTCCTCTGTGCGCATACACTTAAATTTTGAACTAGAAATTCAGACTGTAATCAAATGTGGAGCTACAGTATTTATACACATTGATATTTCTTCCTTCTTAACCATAGTAGTGGGAATGCCAGAAAAATGTTTTCTGACAAGCTCAGTAAACTTAGTTTGATATTATGACTATGTAAGCATAACAGGTTTGCTTAAGGAAAACAAAACTCATTGGTTAGGATTTTATTAATTCTAGCTTGTCATAATGTAGACATTGTACATAAAACCAAGCAAATACACTTGTCCTGATAAAATTTTAAGTGTAAATATGTGAAAAATCAGTTAAGTACTGAGATAAGAGTTTGAGATGAAACGAGATTCTCCACTTCTGCAGGTAGGCCGGATCTGTGTAAACTATAGGCCTCTGCAGTCAAGAAAGCCCATTTTAGTGTCAGCAGCTAATCACACATAGCAGGGGATGCCTGCAGGCCTCAGTTCTGATGGCAACTGTCAAAGCCAGATTCTTTTCCATTATTATTGAGTGGTGTGTTGCCACTCTTAATAGTGGGCTGTGCCCTCCAGTGCTGCAGCAGACTCTAGCAGCTCACTGCCAATTTACCTCAGTGTTCTTGTCTCACAAATTTGAAGAATGAAAGCCACAGACAACAATGGAAGTCAAGAGTGAAAGAAATAAAGAATGAGATTTATTCAAGCATGAAGAAAAGAAACAGAACTTTCACAGGGCAAAAGGGGACCTGATAACAGGTTGCCACTTAAAGGTACTCTTGGGGCAATATCATCAGTCAAAATTTATAATAATTGGGTTTGGGAAAAGCACCAAAGTTATTGGTCAAATTGTATGCTAACTAGGTCTTGGGAAAGTACATTGTTACTTATTACCCCTGAGTCTGAACTTTCCTGTAACCTTCATTCAGGTTGACCAGACTGCCCCCATGTCCATGCCCCAGACCTTCAGGGCAATGTGTAGTGCCTATCTTATTCAGTGCTAATAATAACAAAGCAAATCAATTAAAAATGACAATAATTTTGGCCAAACATTGTATTATCAACAAATTTTAAAACCAAACAATAAAAACCAGGCATTATTCTTAAATATTTTATAATTCACCAATATTACTACAAGGAAATGATACTTGTTTTCTAGAACTCTCTTATTTTTTTTTCAGAACTATGAGATTTATTCCTAAAATATGAATCTCGCTGACTACTTCTTTATATAATCAGGTGGACATCAAATGTGTTTCAATATCACAACTATGAACACATTAACTCTTGAAGCAGCTCAAGCTCCAGACTCTTATCATCTCTGTTTTTTTGTTTTGTTTTGTTTTGTTTTGTTTTAATGGTGCTGAGGATTGAACCCAGGAGCTTGTACAAGCAAGACAAGCACTCTACCAACTGAGCTATATCCCCTGCCCTCATCTCTGTTTTATTCTTTTTTAGTTTTCTCCATTCCAGGGCTCTTTTTTTCCCAGAAGCAAATGAAAGCCTTCTTGTGCTTAGGGACACTAAATAGCACTACCAAATAAAGCTTGTTGGCCTTTTTTAAACATCAAGATAACCAACAGAAAGAACAAATATGTGAAACGTAACAATAATTGGAATATAAAATAGTCACTTTTCTATAAAAGGATAACTAAAATCATGAAGTGGAGTGGTGTTACTTTGTTAATCTCAGTGGGAGTATTCTTAAATGGAGGCAAAAAGCATACTGATTATTGCTTTTGAGGTTCAAATAAATGTTAGCAAAATGAATTTTAAAATACTAAATGTAGGAATGAGATCTGACTTATCTATTCTATTTTCATTGATTTGGGTCAAATATATCAACCTTGTATCCTCTTTTGTGCATTAGCCCTTATCATATTTAAAGATAAAAGTCACAGCTTATGTTTATTATGATTTTGACAGGTGTCAGACAACTTATCTTGGAAATTTATGTGTGTTTACTCATTAGATCCTCACAACAGTTCCATGACGAAGAAATATGATAATCATCTCTATTTTACAAAGGTGTAAAGAAGCACAGAAGGGTTCAAATATTTGCTCAAGTTACATGATCAGCAAGTGGCATAGATAGAATGAAATCCAGGCCACTTCCTCCAAGTTTGTTCAGTGAATCACATGGGTGTACAACTCACATAATTGCCAGCACAATCCCAGTACCAGTTTCCTAAACATCCCCAGTAACCTGATCTCAAATCATCCATGTTTTGATAGCTGGGTTCTATTTTTGAAGCCATCTAAAAGTGCAAAAAATGTTGCATTTATAGAACATGGTCTTGGCTCCTTGGCAAAACCCTTTTCAGGGTTTTGTCCTGCACTTACACTGTGGAGAACATGGGCGGTATATGAAACTTGTTATCATTTACTGGACAGATGTTGTTGAGGACATTGTTGTCTGTGTTACTCAGTGTTTCCAATGTGAAGAGCCACATGAGTCATTCCTTCCAGGCGTAGTACAGGAAGAGTATTTTCCATACTTTTCATTTTTAGCTTAGGATAACATGAGTCAGATTAATAACCATATTTTCTAAATGGATGCACAGAAACTCTAGAACTCTCAAATCATGTATCTGCAACATTATGCACAATCATTAAAACTTGCATTTCAACATAATCACTACATGTTTTCAATTTGCTCTTGATTCTTCCATTTCAATTCCTATTTTTCACATGTATCTGTACAAGGAACCTCAAAACAATTATGGGATGTAAGAGAAGATAGGTTTATAAATAAGTGAACATAAATTAATTTCACTTGAAGTAACTTCAATTTTCCCTGTCTTCTAATGCATTCTGATTGGGACACACAATGTTAGAAGTGGCATCTAAAACTGCATCTGAAGTTTCAGATATGCTCTACCAATACACCTCGACTTGTTCTCATTTGCATTGATCTGCTTTTGATTAAAATTGACATATATTCTGCTTTAAGTTTTCTTAGTGCACTATGTTGTAGGATCCTAGCAGTTTATACAATTTGTAAGGATATTTTGGGTAAATTCCTAATTAAGCATATAAGCATATTTTACTTTGATAAAGCCTTGTTTTATCAGCTTATCCATTTGTTTCTACAAATAATTTAGTTAAATTCAAGTTCTAAAATTTATTTTTAGATTTATCAGGCAAATCTTAAGTCCAGAGTGACTACATTTCCTAAGAGTGAGAAGATGAACAAGTTTGGGTGTGAGTGGAGTAAGAACTGCAAAAATTATGCTCTAAAGAAAGCAAGAACACTGTTTCATAATGGTTATTAGCTTAGCAACACCATCACATCAAGTTAAATTGTAGAAATTCATATTACTCATGATTGAGAAATCTGCTGTTTGTTAACATCATCTAGAAATGTAATAAAGTCAATTACTGTGGAAAAACAAAAGCACCAAGAAATCTTTAAGATTCAACAGGATCCAAACATGATAGGGTTAAAAAGATGAAATTCCTCTATGAGTGCATGCATATTAGAACTTCTAAAAATAATCCTTAAGATATCATTAAGGAGGATCACAAGAGGATTGATGGCTATTTGTGTTATAAGAAGGATAAGTTAAGCAAGTTGTAAAGTAAAACCTAGTTTGGTTTCAATATAAGTTAACTTTATTTTAGTAAGGACAATTTATATCCAAGAAGATAAGGTCCATATTGATGAGGTTTAAACTTAAGAAGCATTAAATTTATTCATGTTAAAAGAAGTGGTTTTCTGTTTATCCATTCTCCAATAAGGAATAAACCACATTTTTGTTCACATAATTATGGATCTAGTGTTCAGTATAGTTAAAGAGGGGATCACGGAATAATTTCCTTAACATTAGAACGTGTATTTTGTAGGAAATAGGTAAAGATAGATAGGAATAGGTAGATAGATATACATGTATAACTATACACACACACACACACACACACACACACACACAAAGATATGCATTTGTAAGTAAAAATATTTAACTATGCCGGCACAAGCCTATAGTTCCAGTATTTTGGAGACGAGGCATTTGATGGCAAATTCAAAGCCAGCCTGGGCAAGTTAGAGAGATTGTCTCAAAATAAAAATTAAAAAGGTCTGGGAAGGAAGCTCAGTCGTAAAATACCCCTAGTTCAATCCCCAATACTGGAAAAAAAAACCCTTAAATTTAAGAGACAAAATTCTCATTTTTCTGGAGAACCAAGAGGGCAATCTTAACTAAAAATATGATTTTACATTTAAAATATACTTAAAACATAATTACCCCAGAATTCCCTGAATCATAAACATTTTGTTTTCCTAAGACAATGCTGACTTTTAAGCATTTTAATTTAAGAAAGAATATTAAAAGGAAACTAGATCTGATTTGAAGTCATAAGGAAGAAAACCAACACATGTGTGGTGGCACATGCCTGGAATCCCAGTAGCTCAGGAGGCTGAGTTCAAAGCCAGCCTCAGCAAAAGCAAGGTGCTAAGCAACTCAGTGAGACCCTGTCTCTAAATAAAATACAAAATAGGGCTGGGGATGTGGCTTAGTGGTTGAGTGCCCCTGAGTTCAATCCCCGGTAAAGTCATAAGGAAGAAAATTTATGTTACAATAATATGAAATTTTTATTTTGGTAAATGTTACACATTGTGCCACCCAATAGTTCTGACATTTGTAAATGTGCCCATATAAATCAGTTCTTTACACCTCACCCAGAGAATTGATTGTATTTATAGGTATAGATTGACATGTTCTATGTATTTTTGAATACCACATTTAGCCATTTTGAATTGTACCAGTGGCTAAAATTCAGTTTCTAAGGGAATGTGTCACCTTTATGAATTTATATTATCATTTTGAGTTAATTAACATTCTTGTCCACTTCAATAGTGCTGATAACTGTAAGTGCTACACAAAGTATTTGTGAAAACATGGAAAGACTATATACAATTCTATCCAGTCAGATACAATTAAATATCCTCAGGGCAAGGGTGAGGTCCCTTTGTTAGAGCATAACCCCCCCCCCACCCCGCACCAAGACAAAGGACATGAGGCAATGCCACATTAACTTATCAGTAGTAATGATGGTATATTTGGAGTATATTTCCTTACAAACACAATTGGATTAATAATAAAATATAAACAATCTTTAAAAATCCCTGGTAACACAATAGGAAGATAACATGGTTAAAAGAACACTTTTAGAGAAAGTGTTATGTACATTAAGAAAAAGTAGACACCTAAACTACTTTGAAGATAATGTTTTATTTACTTAGCTTCTATTTCTATTTTGTATTAGGTGCACTTTACATCTAAAGCTGGTTACTGAATCAGAGAGGAAGAGGAGTTGGAGGAAGAAGACCATCACAAAACATGAGACCTTGCTGGGTAGGGTGTCACAGACCTGTCATCCCAGCGGCTCAGGAGGCTGAGGCAGGAGAATCACAAGTTCAAAGCCAGTCTCAGCAACCTAGTAAGGGCCTGAGCAACTCGGTGAGACCTTGTCTCAAAATAAAATATAAAAAGAGCTGGAGATGTGGCACAGTGGTTAAGAGCCCTTGAGGATTCAATCCCTGGTACAAAACAAACAAACAAACATGGGCAGGCTTATTGGAATTAGGTTTAAAACAATTCAATAATCGTGTAGATAAGAATCACTGCTGGAAAAGATGGTACTAATATTTAAAAGTAGTTTTCTTGAGAGTTAAATTTAGGGACTGAAACTAACATATAAGAACTCCAGGAATATTTGTTGAGGCTCTGTGTGGTGTCCCGAACACTATCCTAATTGATGAGGATCCAGAGGCAATCAACAGGCACTGTCACTGCTTTTAAGACACAGAGTATATGTTAGAAAATTAAAGGAGCATGAAATAGTCAAACTTTCATGAAAACCAAAATATTTGACAATTAAGTCATTAAAGTAAATAAAACTTCATAAATGTCACCATATTTTTTTTTTATAATTACAGTAGTTTCTAGGAGAAATTTGTCAAGGGAAATGTGAATTATCTATGATTAAAGTCTTTAAAGCCCTAACTTAATTCCCTGTATTTGCAGTGCCACTATTATAACATCAGGAATTATCGTATCTCTCTGTGCCTTTTATTTTTCCATCTGTCAAAATACCAAAGTGACTCATATCACTTAACAATTCTCCAGGGTGTAATGAGCTGTGCCTAGTCTTCAAAGGGCTTTGAAAATATTTTTTATTATTATCACAGTTTGATGCTGCTATAAGCTTCAAAAACTTTATTGCTGCAATATATTTAATATGAGTATCAACACATAAATAGACATCATATTCTATTATTCAAATAGATATTTCCAGCTATAATATTTATTGTAAGTAAAAATTCTAACTAGTTAGTTGCTATGTAAATATTTGTAGATACTCAACTTGTCTGATTAGTTTATGTGAAACTCCTCTGGTTACTAAAACAAATAATACACAGTATTTGTTTCTTTCTCAGTACTGCATCTTTGTTTAATATCTTCTGTAATACATAGCTTGATGAAGAATTAATGCATATTTCACTCAATTAATATGTATTTGGTGCTAGTACATGTAGCCTAAGGTAAACCCATGGGAAGAATACCAAGGAATGTAAAAATGATTCCTGTGATACAGCACTTAAATTTTTAACTGAAAAATCAAGAAAATGAAACATAAGCATAATATTCCTCTTCATGGTAAACACCAAGAATGAGTTTGATTTCCAACCAGATTGTAAGGTATAAAAGAAGAAAATGTGCTTTCTGTTTCCCTTTCATTAGTTTCTTGGATATACAGCATATGCTCAATAAATATTTAAATCAAAATAAATAAATAAATAAATAAATAAATAAGGGACTTGGGATGTAACTCAATTGGTAGAGTGCTTGCCTTGCATGCACAAGGCCCTGAGTTCAATCCCCAGTACCAGCAAAATAAATAAATAAATAAATAAATAAATAAAGAGTTTCACCAGTGGAGCTGCCAACAACAAAAGAAATCATATTATATAGTATGATAAACATACAATACAACAAAATTAATGAATATCACAATATATAGAAAACAAAATGTATTTCTTTATTGATTTCCATAGGTGGAGAACTAGCTGATTAGTTGACAATAGTTTATAGATCTGCCATTGTGTTTTACTTGGGTGTGAATTTTGTTGTGGTTATTTTCTGAAATGTACTTAATCCATATTTGGCTTAGTTAACTTTGTTTTATAGCTTCATTAAAAAATTATATTGTATTGCTTATGGTTTCCATTGATCACCCAAGTTTTGCCTTTGTATTTGGAAGCTTCCTAACTCTGTGTATGTGTGTGTGTGTGTGTGTGTGTGTGTGTGTGTGTGCATGTGTGCCTTTACTTACTATATGAATGAGCTCAGATGTCAAACCCTGAAGAGATGAATTTATCATTTGTTTAAAAATTAGCTTTAAAAATTGACCTAAAATCTTCTTGTATGATTAGTGGATGCTGACTTCTGAGTAGGAAAGTTTATGTGGAACAGTAAGATTAGAAAGTTATCTTGTGATAGTAGGTCCAAGTAAAAGGGCTATAGACATCATGGTTTCCCATTGTAATGCTATTTACCTTTCTCCAATCAAGGACACATCTTCATTACAATACTTCTGTTAGCAAATCCCAGAACCATATCATAATCAAAAGTAGGAAGAAAAGATTTCAACTACCCAGCATTTGCTCATGATCTAAATCCATGAAGGTCCTCACCTTTTTGTATTTTAGTGAACATGATATGATGTTTGAAATTCCAACATACTTTACCTTAATTTTATTTTATGACAATTGCTTACTATGATTATAAAAGAGCAACAAAATAAGTAGGGTGGGTTATTTCTAAGAAGATAAGATTATGGATAAATTTACCTTTTGGGCTTCTTGTATCTTTTCTGTTTTAAGGTTAATTTATATAAATCATTATTCCCTAGCAGTTAACAGCGGGGAGAAAAAGTTATTCTCATATGGAAACATTCAATGTGATAGTAAGTGTGACCACTTGACTGGCATGCTCAGATAGACAATGAGATATTATTAGGGGTGTGTGTGTGTGTGTGTGTGTGTGTGTGTGTTAAAGATTAGCCTCTGTCACCAATGTGGGTGAGTATCTTCATGGATTTAGATCATGAGCAATCCATTGGTAGTCCAAATAGTGCAAAAGGGCAGAGGAGGAGTAAATTCTCTTTTCTTGAGGTCCTGGTTCTCAGGCCTTATACCTGGGACTGAACTACACCTAATATCCTGATTCTGCAGCTTGCATGCAGCTTGCTCTGGGATTTGTCAGCCTCCATAGTTACAAAAGCCAATTCCAATTATGGATCTCCTCTTATATAAATGTTTATATCCTGTGGGTTCTGTTTCTGTTTAAAACCCTGATGAATATCACATCCAAACCATATATATATTATATGTACATATATAACATATATTCATCATAATATATATCATATGAAATATATGATATATGCATCATATATATAAATATATATTCATCATATAATATATAATATATATTTGATAATTTTCCACATACAACCTATACCAAGTCTCTACATTTTTTCATAGTTTGAAAGATTTTTTTTTTTTTTGGTAGTGCTGGGGATTGAACCCAGAGCCTTGTGCTTGCAAGGCAATCTACCAACTGAGCTGTATCCCCAGCCTGCTTGAAAGATTTTAACTTACTTTCTTCATGTTTGGATTGGAATTTTATTTATTATTGTTTGTATAGATAATTTATGTGTATGACATGTTTACACTTCACAAACATTTAAAGAGATATATTTTCATAGATACTTAACCTTTCAGTGCCCTTTAACCTCATACAGAGGTGGTCTCCAACTTATGATGGTTTTAATTTTAGGATAATTATGGCTTTAAATGGTGTGAAATGTTAATCTTTTTTAGAAACATTCTCACAGACACACCTAGAAATAATGTTTCACCATCTATCTGGGCATGTCTGTCAAATTTACTATTACACATTTACTATTACAGAGAAATGTTTCAATATGAGAAACTGAACTCTAATTTTGAATTTTGATCTTTTCTTAAACTAGAGATACATAATCTGATACTCTTGTGACATGGGGCCATGGTGGCAAGCTGTAGCTTTCAGTCAGCCAAACAATCATGAAGGTAAATCACAAATACTGTGTACTCTGTTGTAAAGCTATGGTTTTTAGATTATTAAACATATTTTCAACTTATCATATTTTTATTTTATGATGAATTTATCAGGAGATACCCTAAGTCAAATAGCACTCATATTAATAATTTATTATATTCTATTTTATGATGCTACTTCTTTAAAGTGCTTTGTTCTTTGAAGACCAACATTTTTGATGAGTTCGAAGACAAGGAGATTGGAATTCTGTAAGACAGATTTGATAGACTGTGTTAACAATCAAATAAGAAAAATGTTTTTCTTAATGGATAATAGCATCATAGACTATTTAGGATAATCCTTGGCATATACAATGCTTCTATTACTGCCATCATGTGTTTGTTGGAAATATTAATTTTTCTTAACTGCTTTGCTGATCCTTCAGGCTGATCCACTTCCCTTGGCTGAAGATGGGCTGTGACAGCAGACACAGAACTAGTCGAAGTGCTGAAGATTAGTCCCAGATCAGAGCTGAGTAGTCATATGGAATTTCTCCAAGTACTGAAACTCATCTCTCAGACATTCTTAATCTTTGATGATTTTTGAATAGCCTTCCCTGAATCAAATTTTATCTCTCTAATTTTAGTCCATAAAGAGAACCTGAATTGGGGGCTACTTATAACTGTCAACTGTGATAGTGTTATTGGAAATATCTTTTAATATTTTATTATTTTCTTTTGGGTAAGAAGTTGCAGTTATACAGTAAACTATGTCTTAGATACTAAGCAGCTGTGAATGTTGCCAACTACATGATATGCCAGGACATCAGATACCTATTTGATCACAATTTCATTTCTTAAAAAAACAGTTTTCTGAGATAGCAGTATCATAATAAAGAAAACTACAAGGAAATTATATACTTTACTGAAAAGAAGTTATGAATAAAACATTCCATTTTCTTCTATATATAACATAGTATTAATAACTTTCAAATGATCATTATTAAAAGCCAAGATTTGTGATGATATCACCCAACAAATACAATAAACCCAGAAGAATAATGCCAACTCAGATCAACACAATCTTATTGGAAAATTCATCAATGCTTTATATTTCAGCTCTATTTAGTATTGAAAGAGCTGGGGCCAATTTAATGTTCAGTTTCTGAATTCAGTAAAACAATAAGAAAAGGTAGTGAAATCAATATGGCAAACTATTTCAAAGACAAGGTTCATATAAACTGAGAGAATAACATGGAAAAGGGAAAGTTCTCAACTGCACAGAACAGAAATCACTCCAGGGAACTTCTGTTCTTACTATGTCTGTACCTTCTTGCTCCAATTCTCTTGAATAGCTAAATTCACTATTTCCTTTAGCATACTCTGGGGAAGCTGCCACTCTATGTGGAGTCTTCACTTAGGGAAGCTATGGTAGACCATTCTCTTTTGGAACATAAGTGAATTTCATCTTTCAAACATGCCTTATTTTGTTCCTCTGTATCAGAAAACTATTTCACCTGTAGGTCACCAACGTAAGAGATAAGCACTTATGAAGTTTACTCACAGCACTGATGTACTCAGTATGTAACAACTTTAAGATATATAATTTTATTGAAAAAATAGAATAAATTGAATTATTTTCTGCCCTTTCCTTATTTATTTAATCTCATCAATAGTAATCAAGTATATATTATTATACTTTAATAATTCAATTTTGGTAATGTAATATACTCTATGTTATATAAATAGTATGTTATTTTGTACTATGATGTATATATTATTAATATACTTATGTTACTGTTTTAGTCAGCTTTTTTACCTCTGTGACTCTAAGACCTGACCAAAACAATTGTAGAGGAGGAAAGTTTATTTGAAGGCTTGTGATTTCAGAGGTCTTAGTCCATAGAAGGCCAGCTCAATTCCTCAGGGCTCTAGGTGAGGTAGAACATCATGGCAGAAGGAAATTGCTTTCATGATGATCAGAAAGCAGAAAGAAAAGAGACTCCACTCTCCAGATACAAAATTTATACCCCATAGCCACACCCCCAATGAATCACTTCCTCCAGCAACACTCCACCTGCCTCCAGTTACCACTCAGTTAACCCCATCAGGAATTAATTTGCAGATTAGGTTAAGACTATAACATAATCATTTCTCCTCCAAACCTTCTTGCATTGTCTCACATCTGAGCTTTTGGGGGACACCTCACATCCAAACTTTAACAATTACAACATACTAAAATACTTCATACCATATAATTGCATTATTTATAATCATCATTATTGCCTTATTTGTTTGTACTATGTTTAACATTATCACATTATTATTATAGCATTAAATGCCCTTATCATGCACTTGCCATGTGCTAGCCACCAGAATATGTAGTATACAGCGACTAATGTTATTTTCAAAACTACCTCTAGCTGATACTCCCATTTTTAAAGAGAAGGAAATTGAGATACGGATTAATTTATTTGCTTGGAAAGTGGAACAACTTGAATTCAAAACAAGACCTATCTAAATCTAAAATTATTTCAGTGGGCACATCACTATCTTATATATTTACACTTTACATTCTTCTGAGAAATTCCAAATATTATACAAATTTGTACTTTACAAGACTACATTTAAACTCCCAAATGTCTTTCAACCCATAAATGGTACTATCTTAGGACATCAACAAAATATCATAATTATTCTAGATGACACATACATACTTTTCATGCATTCTAAGGTAGATCCATGCACAACCTAACAATGTTTTGATGAAACAGACCACATATATGATGGAGGTCCTATAAGCTTATATTGGAGCTGAAAACTTCCCATCATCTAGCAATGTCATAGCCATCCTTATGTCTTAGCACTATACATGATCACATGTTTGCAGCAATGCTGATATAAAACAAGTCTACAGCACCATTGGTCATATAAAAATATAGCATGTGCAATTATGTACAGTACTTAATACCTGATAATGATAATAAATGACTGTTACTGGTTTATGCATTTACTAAATTATGCTGTATAATTTTAGAGTGTACTCCTGTTTATATTAAAATTAGCTTACAGCAAAACAGCATGCCATGCAATCAAGCAGCAGTCTCATACATATCCTGTTTACTATGTCTTCTGATTGCTTAGTTTTCTCTTGTTTGATTTAGTCTCATATTTTTCATCATGGCCCTAGGAGTAATAGGTTATTCCATACATATGTGTATTCTATACACGTGTGTGTGTGTATAAAATCATAGTCTGAGTATGTAGCAGGATATAATATCAGTGTCTATGTGTATGCACTGTTTTTTGCATAATAAGAAATCACCTATTTCTCAGAACATATCCTCATTGCTAAGTGATGCAAAACTGTAATGAAACTGTTTCCAGCAGCTTAATTCACCAAAGAGAAAAACAGATAGATACTAAAATGATTCGGCATCATCTCTTTTCTTATATTCCAAATTTCAGTTGATATTAGAGTAGGAAAAGCAGGCTAATTAAAATTGATAAATGAATTGATTATTTCAATGCTGAAATGACAGCACTGACGGTCTGTTACCAAATGTCACTCTAAAAGAGTTTATGAAACTATTATATTTAATGGAAAAGAATGTGGGAAATGTGTAACAAGTGCTGTCAACTCTATCTAATCTCAATGCAGAGCTTGGCACTCAGGTGGTAGAACATTGAGTAATCAACAGAAAGAAAGGCCTGAATCTCTTTCTACTGAAAATGCAACCCAGGGATAGAACCAGGAGGTGGGTTAATTAAGCTTAGTGGGAGTACACAGCACTGAACACCTTGTAGCTGTGCCTTCTGCTAGTCAGTATGTCACCAATAATATCAACTGGCTATACTTAGCAAATTATGTCCAAAATTATTCCTATCCTTTTCAAAGGGACAAATTTTATTTCTCTTTGCCACAACATTCTGGGTTTTTTGGAAATTCTCCTCCTTATTTTTCTTCCATTCCCATAATTAAAGAGCCTCACATCTTCACAGAAGTAGGGGAACCCTTCCAAGAAGATTCCTTTTGAAGTCTTTATTTAGTTTTGCTTGGTAATGTTCTGAGAGCTTAAATACTTTTGTTCATCTGAAAAACAAGTGTTTGCCATGTTCTGCCATATCTGAAAGCAGGCATTATATTTTAAATTTAGTTCTTAAAACCTCAAAATAATTCTAGCCAAATATCCCAATGACTGCCAAGTAACCATGAACACAAATATCTAATTCATGTAATTATCTCACAGGAAGTATTATTTCAAGAAATGACATGCAAGTTCTGTGGACAAAGGATTCAGTAATTTAAGTGTAAAAATCCCTAATACAGGTAGCTGTCTTTCCAAACTTTAAATGTGCTCTGTGTTTAAAACTACTTTAAACTGAGGTATAAAGATTAAAATTTCCATTATGTAATTAAAAAAACAATAAGGATCATACTTGAGAAGGCACTAAAGAACAACTCTTATTTCACAACTGAAAGGCACCTGTTCATTTAACTTGTAACAATGAAACGTCTGTTTTTCAACCAATATTTATAACAATAACAATTCTTCATTAGGAAGAAAACTAAACATCTAAATATCTGATATAGTGTTTTTTCCATTTTGGAATAATCATCAATGAACACCTTGATATTAGAGGTTGTTCTTCCAGGAAGATGAATGTATTATAATTGAAAATGCCTAAAAAAATAGTAAACTCACATAGATTAATTAAAATTACGAAAAATTATAAGAATACAGCCACCTATCACTTGTACAAAACTTTAAAGCTGCTTAAACAAATGTCAGTTCTCTGAATTAATAAGAGGCAGAGCCCAATGTCAGCAGATAAAGACAATACTGTATAAAGAGATTATCAATACAGTAGATTATTCATCCAATATAGCAATTGGTAGAACATAATACAGAGAATTTTTAGTTGTTTTTCATCTGGAATCTAAATTTTTATAAAGGGATCCTAGTCTGTGTTTCCTTTTTAAGATGAGAGAGCTCAATGATATTCAAAAAGAGCAGATCACACCATTATAACCCAAAAGGAACATGACCCAGTAGTCTCAATGGGATAAGGAGACTATTTCTATTTTCAGTGCCCAAACTGGGCATTCATATAGTTCTTACGATTTGTAAAGAAAATGTCTAAGAAATACATGAAAACACAAATTAACACTTTCTCAGTTATAATTTATAAAGAGAGTTAGAAATATTATTGTTGAATAACTTTAGTTTGTTTTAAATTAATAAATTTAAATATATTGCCACAATATTTACTCTACTTCATTTAAAGATAAATTAATGTCAGCAATAAATGATGAATTTATATGCAAATACATATGATATACACTAATAAAGCATTTCCATAAATGTGCTAATACAGCTACTCCACAATTCTAAAAATGGCAAAACTTGAAGGAACTTAAATGAAATTGGATGATATTTCTAGCTTCTTTCATCTCTGTTAAACAAGTCCCTGGGTTATAAAAAGTACATATAGATAGTCACACAAGATCTAATAAACCACAAAATAGAAAATAAATAACTAGGCAAGCTTGACAACTCAAAAATAGACTAAGGTCTCCAAAATGGAAAATAACGCAAATACTCCTTATATTTGGCATTTTAATATATGTTTGGTTGTTTGAAGTTAGAAAAATACATGAAAGTAGATATTACCATGTTTACTCCATACAAAGGCAAATGATTCTTTTTACATTGTCTATTAATGGGAGAGCACATAAACTCTAAATTATGATTGTATCTTACTATCCTCTCACAATGAAACAACATAGCCCTTTGGCTCTGTTTTAGTCAATTTTTTCGCTGCTGTGACTAAAGGATCCAACCAGAAAAATTTTAAAGGAGAAAAGTTTATTTGAGGGCTCACAGTTTCAGAGGTCTTATCCCATAGAAGGCCTGCTGCATTTCTCAGGGCTCTAGGTGAGGCAGAACATTATGGAGGAAGAGTGTGGTAGAGGGAAGCAGCTCACATGATGATCAGGAAGCAGAGAGAGACTCCACTCTCCAGATACAAAATATATACCCCTAGACCTACCAGCAATGAACCACTTCCTCCAGCCACCCTCCACTTGCCTCCAGTTATCATTCAGTTAATTCCATCAGGGATTAATCTTCTGATTAGGTTAATGCTATAACCCAATCATTTCTCCTCCAAACCTTATTGCATTATCTCATATGTGAGCTTTTGGGGGACACCATATGTAAACAATAACAGGCTCTCTTTTACTCTGCAGCAATACTTTGGCAAGAAAGGCAAACCTTCTAACACAAGAAAAATGAACTAAAGTTTGCCTGCCACTGAGGTAAATGTCCTTATGGAATATAAAACTAAAATGGCAAGTGTTTCAAATTTTGCTTATGTCAATTGAAAGTCAGAAGTAAAATGGGCAGAGTTCATTAAAAATGGAAAGCAATATTTACTAAGTGAAATTTGACTTCAAAACATCTAAATGATGACGTATAAATACTTTAGTCAATGTCATTTAAGCAATAAATATTTCATAACATTAAGATAATATAACTTCTACTTCTGCCATGAATTTATTTCAAAACCACTAAATGGCTAGCCCATTTGCATGTGTTTATAATTTCTTATATATGAGACAGGTTTTCAAACTATATGCATGAACAAACTTATGTGAACAAATGGTAAATATAAAAGTCATATGCAGATATTGTTCCCCCCAAATTTGGGTTGAAATGTATTAACTTGAATAAGAGTATATAGAAAAGACAAGCTTCTGTTTTCTTGTTACCAATGAGAAGCATTAGCAAAGTTGATCATTTCCTGAAATTCTTGAGGTGAAAAAGGAAGGTTTCTAATCAAGGAGATAAACACAAAGCAAGTAAATTAAGGATTCTAAATCCCAACTGTGATCTTAATTTTTAATTTAATTTCACCTAAATTACATATGCCTTTATGTAAATCAATTGCTTCAGCTTTAAAAAGGTCATATTAATTGCACCAATTGCCACTTACAGAGATAATTTGCCACTTCATGTCAGTTGTGTTTTAACATAAATTTTGAGAGTTCAGTGTAAAACTTAATAAATAGTATCACTATCTATAGGAGTTTCTTGTTTTAATCCATTTTCTAATTATATTTAGCAAAAATAATAATGTACCCATATACTTTTTCTGAAACATTATGACCAGATTTTTCTTCAGGATTTGGGAGATTTGAAAAAGTTAAATGGTGCATATACCATGTCTTAGTTCATATGTCCTCTGGAGTCTTGGTCTATAATTTATAAACTCATCAAAACATCTGAAGTGACAAATACACTATTTTCTCTATATTATTCATGCTGTATAGGTCTATTATTTTTAAAGCATTTTCGATTTCAGAATTGTGGGCCTACACACCATTTATTTATTATTTGTTAAATCTCCATTTAATCCTGAAATGGTACTGAATGCTAGGATTGCTACTTTGTCAATGAGGAAATTGAGTCTCAGGGAGAATACTGAGCTGTGGGTTCTAAGCCACATTTGTCTGATTCCAAACATGTCATTTTTCTACAAAGTTGTGCTTCCTCAGAAAGGAAAGTGAAGGAACATGGATATCAGTGACATTCTGTGTTCTTCATCAAGGGAAGGTGAAAAAAATCCCCAAATCTCTTCTCACATTTGTAAATCGTAAGGAAGAAACTATCACATTTGTGCAAAACATTGTACTATGTACTATGATAAAAGCATGTAGTGTTTTTTACCTTAGTCAGCTTTAGGTTCAATCCCTGAGGAAACTGACTGATCTTATTCCCAACAGGCATCTCCTATTCTGGAGAGTGTGCATTCTGTTCTTGGAAAACAAGAAGCTTGAATCATCATCCCAATTTACTTTTTAAAACAATTGATATCTCAGTAAGGAAATGCATAACTAGAAAGGTTATATGTTGCAACAGAAATTTGGGACTAGACGTAGGTGAGTTTAAATATCAACTTATTAGCCACATGTAATGAATAACTACTAAGCTGTAATTCCTTAAAATGAAAAGTGGGGATAGTAATAGCTACCCAAAAGCGTTCTTGTAAAGAACCTGAGTCATCTTTTCACTTCATTTCTTAAGACGAAGAAGCAAGGAACTATAAACACCTCAGGGTCTCATGAGGTTGCAGTCAGGCTGCCTGCTGGCCTGAACTGCAGTCATCTCAATGCTCATCTAGGGCTGAATGATCAGCTCCCAAGCTTATTTGTGGGGTTGGTGGCCGGTCTCAGCTCCTTATAGGCTGTCAGATTAAGAGCCTCAGTTCCTCTATGAGTGTTGGTTGAAGCATTCTATGCTACAATGGCCTCTTCACAGGTCCATAGAGCACCTCATACAGAGAATGCACAAGACAGAAACCAATCTTTCATAACCTAAACCCAGAAGTGACATAATGTCACTTTCACAATAAGCTATTGGTTACTAGGCCAACTCCAGTACAACATGAAAGTAGAGTACAAAGAATGTAAATTCTAGGGGGCAGGAATTATTGGGGACTCTCTTGGAAGCTGTACCTCAGAAAATATAGAGCAAATAAAACCCTCTTTATATTTGGGAGTCAAATGTGTATGCTGAGGTAAGATGTAAACTGCTTATCACAGTACCTCTTATCTTTTGGGTCTCAATAAATAATATTTCTGTCATTTTTTGAGTAATGTAATATTAAATGATAAATCATCTGTTTAAAAGATTTTCTAGTTTTATGAGATCTCCATTTTTCTATTTTTAACGGAAAATAATGAACAAAATATTGAATTGTTGGAATAATTTCCACAACAACCTTTTGACAATCCAAACTAGACATGTTATTTTATCATTTTATCTAACTATTTTATCATTTCAACCCACAGTTTTTAACCTACAATATATTGAAGAGATTTGTTTTTAGCCATGCTCATCTCTGAGGGTGTTTTTCATAACACTAGATATCATATTGACATCCATCTAAGCAGACACACAAAAGTCACAAGACATTGAAGTTCTCTCACATACCTTGCAAGACATGTGATGAAGTAAAAGAAGTCTAGTGAGAGCAGTAATATCAATCCATGTGCCAGACATTATTAAAGCTTCACTTTTCTTATCTTCTATCAAAAATAGAATTTCTATTTTTTTCATATGCTAAAAAGTCATCTTGTATACTTCCTGCATGTAACTGAATATTGCTGATCTCCAAATTTATTTCCATGTCCTTCACACATTGATTGATAGAATTTATTTTTTTCATCTTCCACTTTGAAGCAGCAATGAACTTTCCAAAATAAATTTTTTTTTTTTTTGGTGGGAGGGATTGAAGCCAGAGGTGCATTACCATGGAGCTACATCCCCAGTTCTTTCTATGTTTTATTTTGAGACAGGATCTAAGTTGCTTAGGGCCTTGCTCTGTTGCTGAGGGTGGCCTCAAACTTTACATATTATTGCCTTATCCTTCTGAGTTGCTGGCATTGTATGGATTGTCAAGAGTCTAAGCAGGCTAGCTGACGGCCTGGGTTTCAGTCTCAGGGAGGAAATTTAAGTGCAAATCAGGACAGAAAGAAGGAAAGCTCATTCATATTGCAGAGGCAGACACAGTCCTTGCTGACAGAATGGGAAGGATGCACGCCTCAGCAGGTATATACCTAGGACCATCACGCCCAAATCATTATTTAGAGCAAATGGACTGGTTGGAGCCCCCACTCAGTGTAGAAATAGGATTTACAGTAGCTTGCCTACCTTTATGAAGATCATTATTTTTGTGACAAAACTTCAAGAGAAAGTGATCAGAGAACTTGCAGCAGGATTTGGGGAAAGGCAATTTTCAGACTGAACAGGAATTGTTAAGACACTCAACAATACAAAAATCAGAGCAGTATGAACAAAAATTTAATAGAAACTCAATATTTCAATAGTGATTCGATCTCCAAAACACGAAGGATATAAGTGCTACTTGCTAATGGTAGAGCTGAGCTCCCCTCCCACATACTGTATGATGACTATCACAGAAATTGGAAAAAATAGGTCAATGGATATAACTCATAACTGAATAGAAACACTACATCCAGGTTTTGAGGATGCTGGTTTCTAGAAAGGGAGAAATGTAAACAAAAATTGCATAATTAGATATGCCAGTTATGCCTTGGAGGTCTGAGTCTGGCTGCAAAATAATTAGCTTATGCACTTATTTGAATTATTTTTTAACAAGTGCATTGTTCAAAGTGACTGTTATTTGCTTGTTCCACAAAAGGAACACAGTTGAAATTTGGGAATCAGGAATAAAGTTTCTATCACAACTGTTGCTAAATGATAAAATAACGTAAAATTGTTTATGCTTAGATATTTGCTTGCCTATTTTCATATTCTTATTTTTTTTACTTTGGCTTTTTCATAAAATGGTAAGGAGAAGAAATTCAAATTTACAATAATTGTTCTATCAGGCATTTAACATGATACCTTATTTAAGTGAGGAAACCTTGATAAAGTATGTCTTTTTATGCCTACTTTGCAAAAGAGGAAAATTAAATTCTGATATAGTAACAAAATTGCCTGAGGTCACACAATAACACGAAAAAAAATAGGTTAGCCTGTCTCTAAACCCCATGTTTTTAATCCTCAGCTTTCCTGGTCCTTTGAAAATTTGTCTGTGATTATTGGAATATATTTTGTATCAAGCGAACTTAGTAATTATTCTCATTAAATAAAAAAAGTTAAAATACATCATTTAAAACATATTTCACAAATATATTTTACTTTTAAATATATTTGTGAAATATATTTCATTCTGTTAAAACAGAATTGGTTATATTAAAAACAACAATTATTATCCACTGCAATTATGTTCATATAGTGTCTAACTAGTTGAATGTTTTTTTTAATGCACAGA
The DNA here is from genome assembly GCA_020662805.1 of Glaucomys volans. Lineage (NCBI taxonomy): Eukaryota > Metazoa > Chordata > Mammalia > Rodentia > Sciuridae > Glaucomys > Glaucomys volans. The sequence goes on from JAJEJO010000780.1 coordinate 189,728, forward strand.
TTTCCATAGCATAGAAATTTATAACTCATAAGCTTGGCAATTTTCCATGCTAAAGATTTATACAAAAGGTACACTGATATTATTCTTTCAGGGAATAAAAATGATTAATCAACCAAATGATCTTTCCCCTAGTAAAACATCTGGTATAGTATAAATATAAAAAACATTACAAGTAGTTTGACTGCTGTGAGTTGAGATAAATCACTCTGAGATACAAAAGGAGGCTCTTATCTTTTCTAAAAAAGATAAAAAGTTTCAAAAAAATCCTCTTACCATGTAGTTTGGGTTAATGCTACTGTATACATACTTCTTATGAATACTGTTCCTAAGTGAAAGATATTCATCATTAAATTTTAGACTCCTATGTTGCATGTATTTAACTTGTTGAAATTTAGATTCCATAGACAACATAGAACCATTACTTGAGAAAGTCTTTAATGACAATCAAGAAATAGGATAAAGCCTCCTGTAACTTTTTAAAGTTGAAAAACTTTATTAGGTCAAAATTGCTAACTAGACAAAATAATCTGGAATAACTTAGAGAACTCAGAGATAGAGTTTAAGTAAACATTTGTTAACAAGCCTTATTTGCACCCATACTTACACTACATTACCCACATTAAATTTTTAAATGTACTTTTGATTACTATAAATAGATATGAGGTAAAGTTTATTCATGGGTTAAACTTGGTTTATTTTAAACACTGAGCAATTAAAAATTATATAACAGAATCATTGCTGTTAACAAGCTTTAAATAACTTCATATATTTTTAAAAATATGAATCATTAAAAACCAACTTTAGAATAGTGCATTTTTTACTTTTAGAAATCACTCAGTTTTTCATACCATTGTCAAAATAAAAAAATTTTGGACATCAAGTAATAAAATTCAAAACATTAATGCATTTTATATAGTAAATAAAAGTGCTTTAAACTTAGTTACACAGATTCACAGATTTTGTCCCTATTTTTTTATGCAACCTTTTCTAATTTGAAAATCTTTAATGTTGTTTAATTCTGATGCTCCTGAATCAATACAGCAAAAGGAAATACTACCATGATTTCTTTCAAAATTGTTCTTTATAGTATTGTTTAATATTTATTAGCTCATTATAGTTATACGTAACGGTGGAATTTATTTTGACATGGACGTGAGGGCAATCTGATTCTGACATCCGTCACCCCATTGATCTCCAGGGCTGATGCCACTGGTCTGGCTGGCTCAGACAAGGGTCCTTTCTTTCTTTTCTGCTCCATGTGTCCCTCCAGAAACTGAGCACTTGGTTGAAAATAAGGACTTTATGTGAGCAGCAGTGTTCCCCTACTAGAGCCTCCAAACAAGCTCTTTTTATAGTGTTTTTGTAACCATGTAGTTAGTGTGCATCTTTGTGATCTTCACATGAGAAAAGGCCCAAGGTTACCTTTTATAAATGTAAGTGCTATCTTTAAACAACTACTTAAAAGCCCATGCTCAATAAATGAAATGTTAAACTTAGTAAGCTTTATGCCTAGAAACATGTTTTCTGATCATTAGGCAATTGTGATGAAATGAAATTACTAGTATTTGCCTGAATAATTCAGTCAGAAATAGGGAGTAGTTATTCACCATATATTTTCATTTTTTAGGTCAAGAGTTACTTGTAAAATTTTTAGAAGTGTGTTAAAACTATTGTAAAATGAGTTTCGAGGGCAACGTATTTCAGAGATTCATCTAAAGAAGCTACAAAGAAAGGAATGTTCATACTTAGTTATTTTTATACTTGCACATTAGAGTTGGTCAAAGTAAAATTTTTAAGAGTTGAAATTATCTATGAGATTAAACCTTTCTCTACATTCTTAATTAAACAATAAAGTTAACTTATTGGTAGCTGGCATTTATGGTTTACTTGTGTCAAAGCTATGGTAAATGAGCACCTTACATTTGTTGCGTTGTTGCCTAATGTAGTAGTAGTACCCTTAACAGCATGAAGGGGGCACTTTTGCTACCTCTATTTTAAAGATAAGGAAGCTGAGACTTAGAGGGAATATGAATCTCATCTGGAACATTCAGAACAACAATAAAGTGACAGCTATCATTAAAATACTTTCCTTATTCCTGATTCCATCCTTTATTTCTAAACTAGGCTGCCACTTAGAACACAATTGACTAAATTATCTTCTAATTCAGTTGAAAATTTCATACTAAAAATGACTACTTCTTAGAATACAGAAATAGAATGCTGCTGATAAAGGGAAAGTAGCTAAGATCTGCAGAATGAGAGAGAAAGAATACCATTCTGTGAATCTAGATTTAAGGCCAGAATAAAGGCAGAGAAAACAAAGACTATCCAAATGACCTAGGGGAAAGTCAATGGAAGTCTAAGGTAGAGTTGTGACAATAAGAAAGAGTTGATGGATGAGGGAAAATGTTAAAAATCATTTAGGAGACAAAATTGGAAGAATTCATTGGTGGACTAAATTTGGATATTGGAAGAGAAAAAAGTTGACAGTAACTCCTAGACTGATTTGCATTGTCAAAGGGATGGTTTATATCACTGATTACTTGGAGTATTTTGCTTAAATATACCACTTGGTATCCATATACACACAATGAAACAGAATATTCCTATAAATCCCAAAGTAAAGTTAATTGACATACAAAATGTCCAGTGCTTTCTTAAAATAAGGCCTTGCACTCTTGACAGCCTGTATTCTTTACATTGCTGGCAAATTCAAAGTGATGTGTGAAAAATTCTGCTTCTAAAAGTCCTGTGTTCCATCATGTACTTCCAGCCCTGGGGCAATAGACTATTCAATAAATAAATATATTAGACCAATATTATAGACTATAAGACAGAGACAAACTTGCACATCTATCGTCATTTGATCATACACAAAGGTGCCAAAAACATACACTGGAAAAAAAGATACCCTTTTAAACAAATGGCTCTGAGAAAACTTGTTATCCATAGGTAAAAAAATGAAACTAAACCCTTCTCTCTCACCCTGTACATAAGTCAACTAAAAATGGATTGAAGACCAAGGAATTAGACCAAAAACTTCAACTCCTAGAGGAAAACCTAGGGTCAACACTCCAGCATAGAGGCACAGGCAACAAGTTTCTCAATAGAATCCCTAAAGCTAAGGAAATAATGCTAAGAATTAATAAGTAGGATGGCATCAAATTAAGAAGTTTATGCACAGCAAAGGAAACAGGAGAGTGAAGAAAGAACCTACAGAATGGGAGAGAAATCTTTGCCAGCTATTCTTTTGCAGAGGACTAATATCTTGAATATATAAAGAACTCAAAAATTTAACACCAAAAAATCAAATAACCCAATTAATAATTAGTAAATGAATTAAACAGACACTCCTCCATAGAAGATATAGAAATGTCAACAAATATATTAAAAAAGTTCAAAGTCATTAGCAATTAGGGAATTGCAAATCAAAACTACACTGAGACTTTATCTCATATCAGTCAGAATGGAAGTCATCAAGAATACAAATAACAAATGCTGAAGAGGATGTGGAGAAAAAGGAACTCTTCCACACTGTTGGTGGGATTGTAAATTAACACAACCACTAGGGAAATCAGTAAGGAGGATCCTCAAAAAACTAGGCATGAAGGCACCCTATTCCACTCCTCAGTATTTATCCTAAAGAATTAAAGTCATCATACTACAGTGACACATGCATGTCCATGTTTATAAAAGCATGATTCACAATAGCCAAATTATGGAACTAGCCTAGGTGTCCATCAGATGGTTGTTGTGTAAAGAAAATGTGTTATATATACACAATGGAGTTTATTCTGCCATAAATAAAAATGAAATTATGTCATTTGAAGGGAAATGTATGGAGCTAGAGATCATTATGTTAAGCAAAATAAGCCAAACTCATAAAGTCAAGAGTCATATATTTTCTCTTACATGTGAAAGCTGAAGAGGAAAAAGAAGAAGAAAGGTGAGCCGAGATTTTGTGAAAATCAAGGGGAGATCAGTAGGGGAAGGGACTAAAGGGTGAGAGGAGAGAAGGAAAGCGGGGAGTACTGGGGAATGACATTTGCCAAGTTTTGTTGTTATATTTTGTGCATGGATGAATAAGTAACAACAAATCCCATTAAAACATATAATATAAAGCACCAATGAAAATATGGAAAGAGAAAAAAGAGAAATGTGGTATGTATACCCAAAGGAGTTTTACCCATTTATAAAGAAGAATGAAATTATGTCATTTGTTGACAAATGGATGGAACTAGAAAACATCATGCTGAGTGAAATAAGCTAGATATAGAAATTCAAGGGGTGAATATTTTATTTTTATTTGTGGAAGCTGAGAGAAAAAATTTGAAAAGTGGAGGAATCTCATGCTTATAGAAAGGAAATCAGTGGAGTAGAAGAAGAGAATGAAGGAGAAGGAGAAGATATAGGAAAGGAAAGAGCTGAATGAAATTTATATCATAACTATTATGCATCAATTAATAAAAATAATTATAATGCAATAATTTAAAAATAAAAATTAAATTAAAATAATAATTTTAATAAATTTGCCTGTAACTATTGCTTTAATTTTCATTTCTAAGTACTTTAAATTATTCATTAAATTTTCTTCTTTGATTTCTGAATTTTTTACAAATGTGATATAGAATTGTAAATATTTAAATGTTCATATTAATGATCTCCTTATTAACTTTAAATGTATTTCATTGTGATCAAAAAACATGATGTACATGTTACTATTTTTTAATATTAAAGTTTTAGGAATATATGATAGCAATAGTTTTCTGAGATAAAGAATCAAAACTATCAATTTTTTAATAGAATTTTTAATTTATCAAACCATGGTAGATAATTCATTTTTATGTTATTCAAGGAAGCAAATTGATTTTCTTAATAAAGATTCACAGAACAAAAAAATGTAACAGTAAAATTACATAATCAGAGTGTATTTCTACATGGAATTTTTATCAAATCATTAATAATATTATGTTTTATGATTTTGGAGATATTTAAAACAAGAAAACTGTAATTTTACTAAAAAGGTTTTGAGAAAACGACTTGAAAAATTAATGGATAATCTTTTAAAAAATGTTTTATCTTTTTTTATGCAAATTTGTAAACTTTTTATAAATTTGGAAAAGGTCACAAACAACCTATATTGGGTAGACAAAACCAAAAACAAAGAAAGCAAGCAGCGGGAGGAAGAGATAGAGAAATGAGAGATGAAAATTTGTTAGGGGAATTTGCTCATGTGATTATGGAAGCTGAGAAATCCAGCATGGGCAATCAAAGCTGGAGACCCAGGGATGCATATTGTAAGCCCACGAGGAACTTAGTCTGATGCTGAAGGTCTGAGAACTTTGAGGGGACTGTGGGTGCAAGTACCAGAATCCAAAGACTTGAGAACCTGGAGTTTTGGTGTCCCCTGCTGATGGAGAGAAAGAGGAAAAATAAAGCACTCTCTTTCCCCTCTTTTTTTTTTTTTTCCATTTGGGTCCCCAGGCAAGTCCTTTGGATGGTGCTTGCCAGCATTGAGGGTGGTCCTTTCTTGTTTGGTTTGACTCACACACCAATCTCCTCTGGAAATATCATCGGAACACTCTTAGATATAGTGCTTTATGGGCTCTGTAGATATTCCTCCATCCAGTCAAGTTCATACCTAAAATTAAATATCACAACACCCATAAACATTTTAACATGCATATTAGTAACTAAAATTTTCAACTTTTCTTAGAGATCTTTTTAGGTAAAACCTACATATATTTAAATATACAAATAATAGTTATGTCATTATACAAGTTTTAGAAAATGTCTTCATTTTTGTAATACAAATGACTTTTAAGTTATCCATTCATAGGGGAAGGTACCATATGCCCCTTCCAACTCAATCTTTGTCCTTGTTTTGATTTTCCTCTCAACCACAGATGAATTATCACAAAACTGTACACAATTAGAATTATATAGTTTGTGTAAATGTTTCATGACTCGGCCTATCTTGGGACATTTTTGCCTGTACATATATTTGTGAGCTTATATGTGTTCTCCACTGTATGTGTTTTTTTTAATTTGGGCAGGTACATTTTTACAATTTGCACATTACTAAACTCCACATATTAAATTAACTAACAGTGCCTAAATAAATACATGAATAAATGTATTTATCTTTAAATTTTCTCAATAACTACATATTCAGGAGTTTACAATTTAGTTGGAGAGAAATAAGAAAGTCAGCAACCTAGCAAGATCAATTCAGTTTGATAAGATTAAGTACAAACTACTATGAGAGCAAAAAAAAAAAAAAAGCAAATAAACTAAGAGATTAGAATTGTCTACTTCTCTGTGGATGAATATAAATATTGGATTGTTTTATTTCTTGATATGATACATACTTTAAATAACCAGTGGTAATATAAGAAGAAAAATAAGCACACTTCTTCACTATTTTTAATCACTTCTTTAGGAATCTTGTAAAATTGCACTGCACCAAAAATTACTTTTATGAATTCCTTAATTTTTAACAAATGCAAACAGATAAAAAAGAAAGCAATTAGGAAGCCCAAATTATTGCCCCTTTTATAAATTAATAATTAGTTTTCCTTCCACATGATAGAACATTTTATCCAGAACACATTTTAATCAGATCCAAGAATATTTTCAGAAAAGATTATATTTAAAATGATGACTAAGAAATTGCCCAGTTATATGTTAGTCAATCTGTTATGAAGTGATAACAGCTGCTGGGATGAGACTATCATCAGGTTGGTAGAGATCTGGGCAATATTTATTCACACTCAAGATAAAGTTCTGTTTTAAAGATAGAGCAATTTGATGTTCTTTAATAAATTTAAACTTAAAATAATGATATCATATGATACCATATATTATCATATATGATATCATTATTTTAAGTTTTTATATAAATGTTAAAGACAAAGTTTCTCAATATTTCATTTAAAGAACAATAGAAATATGTGCAGGACAGCAAATCTCAAAGCTGACAAAACTGACAAGCTGGTAGGGTACTGTAACAGATTGTGTACATCTCTGACTTCTCTGTAAGCATTACTAATAATTTTATTCATAAACAACAAGTCCGTGACAAAAACAAACACAAAATAGGTATTTTAAAAATGTGAAAATGTTGCTTAAGATGTAAACAGCATTCACACATATCAAAATATTAACTACATGAGAAAAACAAATAATATTGGCTCAGAAATTAAAGAACCCTAATATAACTTTATAATTAATATGATTTTTGTCAGTATAACTAGATTTGATCAATGCAATTCCTATGGCCAGGTCTACAATGTGTAAAATACTTGGTTATTCTTTACTTAGAAATACCACATTATACCCTTGAAATGCATTGGTGAATATTCAGACCTTGCATTTTCAGTTGGCAACTGATAATTAACACTAAGAAATAAACTATGTACCATGTTATTAAACAAAAATTATGAGAGACCCTTGTCTTGGATTGTGCTCTTACCCGAGGCCCCAACAGACTAGACCAAATCAAAATGAAGTCATTTGTGCTAAATGCCATATAATCAAACAGAAAACTTAAGAAAGCAGATAGATCCCAAAAATAGACGAGCTTTTTTACTATAAACAAAAGACCTAAGTTAGCAAAGTAAGCTGGGGTAACCTGATATTAACCAATGAGGCTTTTACCTATCATTTGGTTTCCTTTTTTCCAAACCTTTCAAAGGTGATGCTCTATTGCCAGAGGGAGCTCTTATCCCATTTTGCAGAATAGCGTCTATCCCAATTCACAAATCACAAATATAATCTAATTTGATATATAAAATGTGTTATAATATTATATTTTCATGTTAAAAGGTACTCAGGACATGGGAGATCTTTCCATCTTCTAAGGTATTCAGTTTCTTTTTTTTGTTGTTCTGTAGTTCTCATTATAGGGGTCTTTCATCTCTTTTATTAGATTGAAGCCCAAGTTTGTTTGTTGTTGTTGTTGTTGTTGTTGTTGTTTTTAGGCTAATGTGAAGGGGGTAGTTTTACTAATTTCTCTTCAGCTGCTTCATCATTGGTGTATAGGATTTGTGGGTGTTAATTTTTATTGAATTTGTTTTTGAGTTCTAGAGGTTTTCTAGTGAAGTGGGATCTTCTAAATAAAGGATCATGTCATTGGCAAATAGGGATAGTTTGAGCTCTTCTTTTCCTATTCATACACTTTAATTTCTTTCTTTTGCCTATTTGTTCTGGCTAGAGTTTCAAAGGCTATGTTGAATAGACATGGTGAAAGAGGGCATCTCTGTTGTTTTCCTGTTTTTAGAGAGAATGCTTCCAATTTTTCTCTGTTTAGAATGATGTTGGCCTTGGATTTAGCATACATGGCTTTTACAATGTTGAGGTATGTTCCTACTAGCCCTAGTTTTTCCAATGTTTTGAACATGAATGGTTACTCTATTTTGTCAAATACTTTTTCTGCATCTATTGAGATAATTGTGTGGTTCTTATCTTTAAGTCTGTTTGTGTGATGTATTACATTTATTGATTTCCATATATTGAACCAACCTTGCATCCCTGGAATGAAACCTACATGATCACAGTGCACTATCTTTTTAATGTGTTTTTGTATGTAATTTTCCAGTATTTTATTAAAAATTTTTGCATCTATGTTCTTCAGAGATTTCGGTCTAAAGTTTTCTTTCCTTGATGTCTCTTTGTCTGGTTTTGGAATCAGGGTGATACTAGCTTCGTAGAATGAGTTTGGAAGGCTTCCCTCCTTTTCTATTTTATGGAATAATTTCAGGAAGATTGGTATTTGTTCTTCTGTGAAGGTCTGGTAGAACTTGGCTGAGCCTCCATCTGGTACTGGGCTTTTTTTTGTTGGTAGGCTTCTGATGGTGTCTTTAATTTCATTGCTTGAAATTGATTTGCTTAAATTTTCTATGTCTTCCTGGTAGGTCATTTGGGTAGGTTATATGTCCCTAGAAATTGTTAATATCTTCAAGATTTTCTATTTTATTGGAGTATAAATTTCAAAATAGTTTCTGATTATCATCTGTAGTTCAGTAGTATCCATGGTGATTTTTTTTAGTAATTTGAGTTTTTCCCCCTTTCTCTTGTTTTACTTGGCTAACTGAGGTTCCCTTCAACAGATGAGTGGATAAAGAAAACATGGTATGTATATACAATGGAATATTACTCAGCCATAAAAAAGAATGACTTTATAACTTTTGCCAATAAAAGAATGGATCTGGAGACTGCAATATTAAACGAAATAAGCCAATCCCAAAAAACCAAAGGTCAAATGAACTCTTTGATATGTGAATGGTAGTACACAACAAGAGGGAGGGGAAGAATACAAGTTTAGTGGATTAAACAAAGGGAATGAAGGTAAGGGAGGGGTATAGGAATAGAAAAGTCACTAAAACAAATCTGACATAACTTTCATACATTCATATATGAATGCACCTCCAGTGAAACTTCACATCACATACAGCCACAAGAATGGGATCCAAATTAGAATAGGTTATACTTTATGTATGTGTCAAAATACATTACTCTGTCATGTGTATCTAAAAAGGACAAAATTTTTTGAAGTCATGGGTAAAAAAATTCTCAGAAATGCCCAGTGCAATTTTAAAAGGGTGGTAGGATAGTCCTCATTGAGATGCTGACACTGGAAATATAAGGAAGAAGTTGAGGGAGGAAGCCAGGATATCTGTAAGATAATTCTAGAAAATAGAAAAAGCCTCTACAAATACTCTAAGGCTAAGAGGCCAGTGTACCTGGAGCAGCCTGATTGAGGGGAAGAAAAATAAAAACCAAAGAAAAGACAGGATAGAAGGTAGAACATATGTCACATATAGGTCTTGTTTAAGAATTTGAATTTGAGTAAAATTAAGAGACAGAATTTTGTACCAAAGAGTGATTGTAATAGTTGGGCAGTCAGAGGTGATTCCAGTTTGCTTCCCAAGTATTAGAGGATAAATATTTAAGGTAATTCTACATGCCATTTTCCCCCATCCTGATTCGTGCTTGTAATCAAATATAGTACACTTTTTACCTTAAAAGCACCTAGTTAGAAAGATAAAAATGATTGCCCTGTGGTCACTGAAACAAAGAATATTGAAAGGAGGTAGGATTTTAAGGAAAGATAAGTAGTTAAGATTGAGAAATGTTTAGTATGATTGGTCTATAAAGAAATCCTAGTGGACATTTAATATCACATATCTTCAGTGGTATTGTTTTGGACTAGTTAGCACACCAATTTACATTTGAAGTCATGAAACTAAGATCATCCAAAAATTGAAATACAGATATAAAGGAAAGAAAGCCAAGAACTGAGCCTAGGGGTATGAGCATTCAAGAGTATGTAAAATAGCAAAGTAATCATCAAGAAAGACAGAAAATAAATTATCAATGAGATGAGAAGAAAAATCAAGAAAAGATTGCTGTGCTGGAAATTATGTGAGGAGACAAATTATTTTATTCCAGACAAACAAGGATGTTTTAACATATGTAAATCAACAAATGTAATTCATCACATAAATAGAATTAATAATAAAAATTACTTAGTCATCTCAACAGAAACAGAGAAAGTCTTCGACAAAATTTAACACCCTTGATAAAATCACTGAAGAAACTAGGGATAGGAGGAATCTACCTCAATCTCATGAAGACTTTTTATGAAAAACCCAAAGCCAACCTCATAGGAAATGGGGAAAACCTAAAAATATTTCCCTTAAAATGTGGAACAAGACAAAGATGTTCACTCACCACTCCCATTTAATGTAGTGCTAGAAATTCTAGCCAGAGCAATTAGACAAGCAATTAGCAAAAAGAAATAAAAACAGGAAAGGAAAAAGTTAAATTACTACTGTTTGCAGAGGATATGATCCTATACTTAGAATATCCAAAAACTTATACTAAAAGACTGCTAGAGCTAATAAAAAGATTCAGCAAACTAGCAAGTTACAAAATCAATATACAGAACTCAGTGACTCTTCTATATACCATTAATGTGAGAAAGAAATTAGGAAAACAGACTTTTTCAGCTCTGATCTAAGTATTTCTTAAGGTTTTATAAACAAAACAAGCTCTGCTATTGATTAGATGTAAGAATGTACTTTAGACACATTGGACAAGTCAAACTTTCAAAATAAAGATATCAATGACTGGCCATCAATAAAACCATTTTAGGAAGTTGTCTAGGAAAAAAATCAGGAAAACAATCCCATTCCCAATAGCCAGGAATGAAGGAAGGAAGGAAGGAAGGAAGGAAGGAAGGAAGGAAGGAAGGAAGGCAGGCTAGCCAGCCATAGGAATAAATCTAACCAAAGAGATGAAAGACCTCTATAATGAAAACTATAAAATATTGAAGAAAAAAATTGAAGAAGACCTCAGGAGATGGAAAGAACTCTCATGTTCATGGATAAGCAGAATTAATATTGTTCAAATGGCCATACTACCAAAAACAGTATATAGATTCAATGCAATCCTCACTGAAATACCAATGACATTCTCCACAGATCTAGGGAGAAAAAAGTCCTGAAAACCATTTGGAAGAAAAAAAAGACCCAGAAGAGTTGAAGTAATTCTAATTCACAAAAGCAATATTGGAGGCATCACAATACTGGAGTTTAAATTATATTTCAGAGCTATAGTAACAAAAACTGCATGTTATTGGCATAAAAACAGACACATAGATCAATGGTACAGAATAGAAGACACAGAGACAATCCCACCTAGATACAGTCATTTGATCTTTGACAAAGTTGCCAAAAACATACATTGGACAAAAGACAGCCTTTTAAATTAATGGCTTTGAGAAAACCAGTTATCCATATGTAGAAGAATGAAACTAGACCCTCACCTCTCCACCTGCACAAAAATCAACTCAAAATGTATCAAAAGCCTAGGAATTAGACCAGAGACTATGCAACATAGAAAAAACATAGGGTCAACACTCCAGCACATAGGCACAGGCAACAACTTTCTCAATAGAACCCCTCAAGCTAAGAAAGCAATGTCAAGAGTTAGTAAGTGTGATGATATCAAGTTAAAAAGCTTCTGCACAACCAAGGAAACAATAAAGAAAGAACCTACAGTATGGGAGAAAATCTTTGCTATTTATTCTTCTGACTAGGCATGGAACCACCATATTCCACTTCTCAGTATTTATCCTAAAGAATTAAAGTCATCATACTATAGTGACACATGTATACCCATGTTTACAGCAACACAGTTCACAACAAACTATGGAACCAGCCTAGAAATCCATCAATGGATGAATATATAAAGAAAATGTGGTATTATGTGCACAATGGAGTTTTTTTCAGTCATAAAGAAATATGAAATTATGTCATTTGTAGGAAAATGTATGGAACTCGAGAACATTATGTTATCAAATTAAGCCATACTCAGAAGATTATGGATCATGTTTTCTCTCATATGTAGAAGCTAGAGAGAAAAAAGGAAAATAAATGGGGGGCAGGGATCTCCTGAAAATCAAGGGGAAGTCAGTAGGGAAAGGGACAAGGGGGAGGGAGGAAAGGAGGGAGGAGTAAATGATATTGGCCAAATTATGTTACTATATTGTGTGCATTTATAAATTTATAACAATAAATTCCATCATTACCTATAATGCACTATTAAAAATGTGAAAAAAGAAAAAAATGTGAAGTTATTAGAAAAAGAAGGTAATGTGCTCCAGGTCTGTATTGTTGTGAACCAATCTCCCTTGAAACTGAGTCAGTTGGAATAACACTTTATCAAACGTCAAAACTGTGTAAATCAAGAACTCAGACAGGACTCACTTGGGCAATTATTTTGTTCCTCATAACATTGGCATAGGTCCTCTGTGTTATTTAGCTGAGAGGACTAATCTGGGGAGTCCAAAACAGTTTGCCGAGTATCTGGTTTCTCTGCAGAGATCTTTGGAAGGCTTACCTCAACTGGGACCGCATTGTAGTTATCTTTTTTGCCACTGTAACCAAAGACCTGACAAGAACAATTTTAGAGAAGAAAAGTTTATTTAATGTTCAGAGTTTCAGAGGTCGCAGTCCATAGATCGCCAATTCTGTGGCTTTGGGCCTGAGGTGAGGCAGAACATCCTGGCAGAAAGGTATGGAGGAAGAAAGCAGCTCAGGACTTGGCAACCAGGAAGCAGAGACAAACTTCTCCTCTCACCAGAGACAAAATATATACCCCAAAGTCATGCCTCAGTGACTCACCTCCTCTAGTTACACCCTACCTGCCTACAGTTACCACCCAGTTAATCCCTACCAGGAGATTAATGCACTGATTAGGTTAAAGCTCTCCTAACCCAATCATTTCACCTCTGTCTTGCACTGTCTCGCACATGAGCTTTTGGGGATACCTAATATCTAAACCATAACACTTACATACACCAAAAATAGCCCCTCGAATGTGGCACTCGCGCTGTAATCAGACTTGCTACATACTGGATAAGGACTGTGACATGGAACATTTTTAAACCAGAAGTGGAAAATGCCTGTGCCTTCTTGTTTGGGTCCAGATATTATTAGTGTGACCTCCATTACACAGGGGAGGCAATGTAGACCCCAACTCTCACTAGGAGGAGTGTAAAAGAATCCTTAGCCATTTTAATGAGTAAATGTCATTTGTGGCTGACAGTCAATATAATTGTGAATTCACAATTGGTTTTTATAATAAGAATATCATTACTTTCCTTAATAATAGAATTCGGTGGAATAGTTTTGATGAAAGTTTGATTAAAGTAGGTCTGTTCATTCATTCATTCATTCATTTCAGTACTGGGGATTGAAACCAGAGCTTAAAAGAAGAGGAACAAGCATACTAAATGAGTTCCCCTTGACGTAGGTGATAAGATTTAGAACTTTTGAAAAGAATATTACAACTTAGATCATGCTAAATTCATTTTTAAGGGGGAAGTAAAGGGTCTTTCAAAATAATCAACATTTATCTCGAAATTAAAATAAAATACTTTTAAGTATTTATTGTTTTTCATTTCTATTACTTACATCATTGAAGTAGCAATGTCAAAAAATGGAATATCAAAGTTAGGGGTATAAGTTTATGGTAGAGTGTTTTCCTATTATGTGCAAGGTTCTATACACAATCCCCAGCACAAAAAGATAGGAAGGGAAAGGGGGATGGATGGAGGGAGGGGGATAGGAGGGAAACAGAGAAAGTGGAAGGAAAAGAATGTAATGCTATCTTTTTTCATAAGTTAAATGTAGATTTTGTATATTCTTTCATATTCTCAGTAGAATCTAATTCAAATGGGAAATTAGAAGGTACAATATGAAAGCACAAACCATTATTTCCTAGTCCAACTAAAATATAAATAATTTATATTTTTTCATATTATAATTTGTGTGGACTCTAAAATATAGCTCTTGATAACTTATAGTTTTTAAATAAATTTAATTTCTTCAGACATAAAAAAGGAAGACCATCTGGAAACTAGGTAGAAAACAGCAATAAGAAAAACAGCAATCAGCCATTTGGGTGTAAAAGTACATGTATTCCAAACCACCATATTTTAAGATATAAGATTCCCTTTCTGTATTACAATTTGTTTAAATATTCAGCTTAATTAAATACTTCAATTTTTAAAAGTTTCAAAACATACTATTTATCTAATTTAGTGTTTCAAATTTTGTATAATAGATAACTAATACTAAGTATAAATATTTAGTGAGTCAAATTCTCAATGATAAGATCCTAAGGCTAATCAATTTGACTTGAAAAAATGTTTTAACTGGTGAGGTTATTTATAATAAGTATTTAAATCTAAAGAAAATTCTATTATAATATAAAATGCAAACAGTGTATTATAATTAAGGTGTTTCTAAGGGTCAAAGAAATATGTTCTAAAAATTTCAGGCATGTAATTACTTCAGGTAATAGAGAATGGAATTATCATCTCTAATTGCATGCACCTATTTTCCCTAATTAGTATATTCTGTAAGTTTTTGTTCTTATTAATTTTTCTTAAATAATTTATGTCTTCAAACCATCAAAACATCTATTGGTTAAATTATTTTCTCAACCAGGTTTTAAGTGCAATTGGGCAATTCTTTGCTTTACTAAGTAGTAAAATAGGAAAGAAATATTATTATGACTTTGACATTAGGTGTCCCCCAAAAGCTTATCTGTGAGACAATGCAAGAAATTTTAGAGGTGAGATTATTGGGATATGAGAGCCTTAACCTAATCAGTGTATTAATCTTCTAATAGGAATTAACTGGGTCATAACTGTAAACAGGTAGGGTATGACTGGAGGACATGTGTCTTTGGGATTGTGCATTTGGAGTTTATATTTTGTCAAAGCTCTCCCTCTCTTTCTCTTTCTTTCTCTCTCTCTGCTTCCTGGTGCTATGTTCCCAGCTGCTGTCCTGTGCCGCACTGTGTTACCATGATGTTCTTCCTTTTTTTGGCCCAGAGCAATGGAATTGGCCATCTATGGACTGAAACTTCAGAAACCATGAGCTCCAAAATAAATTTTGCCTCTCTACAATTGTTCTTATCAGGTCTTTTGGTCACAGCAGAAAAAATAAAATAAAATAAAATAAAATAAAATAAAATAAACTATCATAGATGTATACAAAGTCATAAAATTGGAAATAATCTTGTAAATATTTTCTTCAAATTGAAAGATTTTTAGGGGAACAAATTTGCGCATTTAAATTTGTGTATTTCTGAGAGCTACATAATTTGATTTTTTCTAAAAAGCACAAATTGCTTCCAATAATTGCCATTTTTACTCACCTACACAAGAGAATTAAAGACAATAACATAGGATTCCTGCTTGAAAGATGAATTAATGTTAGTATTTACTGACACTACTGGAATTAGCAAAAATTTCTGACATAGGCAAATGTTATTCACACCTACTTTAATTATTCCTCTCATCGTCTTCATTCCCAATGAATCAAGCATTTTCCTACCTTCAACTTTAGCACTACCAGAAAGCAGTTCTGTCTTCTGCATTCTGGTTAGTTCATCTTCTCTAAATCCTCCTGTGGAACTATTGTGTCTTTTTCTATGTAAAATGTCCAGTAGTCTGTTTAATTTTACCATGAGCCCCCACTGATTTAATGCTAAAACTGAAAAGAATTGGTAATCTTATTTAAATCAAAGTGTTAATCCACTGGCAAATGTTTATTGTTGTTAGCAAGTCAGTGGTTCCTATTGTTCTTGCCTTGATTTCTCACACTGCCTTAACCTGTTTATTACCCTGTTCAGCCTTCACAAAACTTTTTGTGAGGATCTGGGATGTCCTGGTCACAAGGAGTGGTTTGGGTGGTCGTAACATATTTTCAGTGATAAGAGAGGACTCTGGCCACCTGGCAAAGTGTGACATGATCTTGAAACAATAATGTTTCTTAAGGGGATACAACTAATTACAGCTGGAAGAGATTTTGACATCTTCCATGTGCATGCCTATCTAAATAAAGGCTCACTGTGGTTTTCAGATGCCCTTTGTTTTATTTTCCCTACTCACCCATTCATGGCTGACTAGTTAACT
This sequence comes from Glaucomys volans, assembly GCA_020662805.1. Taxonomy (NCBI): domain Eukaryota; kingdom Metazoa; phylum Chordata; class Mammalia; order Rodentia; family Sciuridae; genus Glaucomys; species Glaucomys volans. The sequence continues at coordinate 206,223 of JAJEJO010000780.1, forward strand.
AACATTCCCTAACAAAGGACTTGAGTCCCTCATTCTAGGGCATTTGGGCATCCATTTGGTCTGACAGCTTCCTGCTGAGGGGGAAAAGTTAGGGGTAATGAGGAAAAGTCTTTGCTTTCTGTCAGGTAAGGTATGGCAGTGTTTTAGTCAGATTTTTTGCTGCTGTGAGTAAAAGTACTTACTAGAATAATTTTAGTTTATTTGGGGGCTCACAGTTGTAGAGGTCTTGGTCCACAGCTAGCTAACTCCATTCCTCGAGGCTGGAGGTGAGGCAGAACATCTTGGCGGAACAGTGTGGCAGAGACAAGCTGCTCACATGTTAATCAGAAAACAGAGAGAGAGACTCCACTTGCCAGATACAAAGTTGTGGTCCAAATGACCCACACCCTCAAGCCACACCCTTCCTGCGTTCAGTTGTCACTCAGTTAATCCCAAAAAGAGATTAACTCACCAATTGGGTTAAGGCTTTCTAAACCTTTTTGCATTGTTTTTGCATTGTGAACTCTCTGAAGATACCTCACATCTAAACTATAACAGGAAGTTAAGGATATTTAGCATCAGGGTAATCCAGAGGTCCGTTTTGGCAATTGGAGGGTAAATAAATGAGGCATACATAGAGCAGGGATCATGATAAGACAATAATAAACCAGAGAGCAAAGAATTAATTTTCATAAATAATTAGCACCAAAATAGCAGCTTTTTATCAGCTAGTCTCTGAAAAAAGTAACTTATTAAAACTTAAAATGAGATGCAACATGGCACCAATTTGTTAGTAAAGATCCCATAAGGTTTTAGAAATATTAACAGAGTTAGAAATACATTTACAATTTTTAATTTATATAATGGCACTTGTGTCCCCTGGAGCTATAGTTAAGATATCTAATGTCAACTGACATAGTAAAATAGCTTTTTTATTAACATTTACCTCTGAGTTTAATAGAGGAATCCCTTTAGCTGTGTCATTTAGGGCTTTCTTGGTAAATTTAGTAAGAGTTTTCACATGCCATATTATGACTTTGGGATCAATCTGAGGAATAAATATTGGGGCTAGATAAATACACCAGCCAAAACACAGAAGTCTACCAATGGAGGAGATTAAAAAGATTTGTAGTAGGTCTGTGAGATCAGGCTCAAATCAACTCAGGACAAACTGTGACTTTGGCAGAGGATAGGATAACAGTCTTATTTAGGGGTAGTGTTGCTGGCTATAAATCAAACTCTTTATGATCTGGCCAGTGAGAACCTCTGACCTTCACATGTATCAGAAGATGCACACTACCCATGTACTACACGAGCAGTGAGGATTCATGGACCACCCAGCTCCTTTTCCAAGATGCCCGCTTAAATTACTATACTGGAGATATTTGGAAGCACTGCTTGAGAATAGCACACCTTTTAAGATTTTGCTTGTTGTTACTAATGCTCTCTCACATATTTCTTCTATTAGTGATCTTCACCCCAATATCAGAAGTTCGAAGGGGTGTTTTTCCCTCCAAACATTCCCTCTTTTGTCCAATAAATGAGGTTGAGCCAGGAAGATCACAAGTTCAAGTCAAGTCATTCAGGAGTTTGCTGAATTTGCTAAGGATTTGCTAAGAAAGGAATTATACACATTTCACAGAAAAGAGATGTTCCTTGAACTCAAGGAGCTTCTCCCAAATTCAGTGTTAATTCTTTGGACAATAATTCAAATGGGAAAGAGAATATAGTGAAGAGAAAAAAAAATAGCATATTATTCATTCATCCCAATGTTTCTTTCTAAAAGTCTAATAATTGTCTTAGTTTTTAAAATACACAAAATGGACCATTTCCTTCATTTCATAAGCATGATTTAATTCGACTTTCTCCAGTGAACTTTTAAGGTTTCAAAGACAAGATAGTATAGTATTTTCTCAGGTACAGTGATGCCTCTAATTTTTTGCTTTTCTTCTATACTGCTTTGTTCTTAGCTTTAAAAACACTGAAAATGTATCTCAAACAATACAATTATAGAAATGTTCAAAAAATGAACTCATTCAAATGAATCAATTATTCTTGTATAATGAAGCATATATTTCTACATATCTAAGAAGCTTGAGTAATAGGTCATGTTGCAATGAGTTATAAAATTAGCATTTCAAAATTTAGGCTGGTTTGTGAAATACCCCATATAGCATTAGGCTACTTATAGAGGAAGATCCTATTGCTCTGACATTATTAATGGTGTATTGATGCAAACTACATAAACTGTTTAATTGTATCAACCTTTTATTCCCCATATTTGTTTTTTCCTCCTACACTCTGTGAAAATTAAAACAAATGTTTAAATTCATATTTGATACCTGAACACAGCTACGTAAATCCAAAAACATCTTCAAAATATAGCTTTATTTAAAAGTAAATTACAGACATCAGCAGATATGTGATTTTAAAATTTTATTTCTCAAAAGATTTCAATAAAATTTTTGCTATTTTTTCATTATATGAGTTTTCTAGGTCTGTGCTATGGTTTGAATGTGTCCCCCAAAGTTCGGGTGTTGGAAATTTAATCCCCAGTACAACAGTTTTAGTAAGTGGGACCTTTAAGAGGTGAATAGGTCAGGAGGGTTTTGCCCTCATGAATGGATTAATGTCATTATTATAAGAATAGGTTCATTGTCACAAGAATAGGTTTGTTGTTAAAGCAAGTTTGACCCTCTCCTGCATATACTTACTTGCTATTTCTCTCTCCCACATACACACTACCATCCTAAGAATTTCTTCATCCAAATGTCTCTTCTTTCTGATCCACTTCATCTGTCCCTATTTGTCTGAAGCTCTTCTTAAAAACTTCATTTTGTCGTTTACTCAAGTTTTAATACAGTCTTCCTGTTATTCATTTTGAAATGTGTGCCTAACTCATAATTATATTTTCTCAAATTAAGTTGTATAAAATTTTCACTTTTTGAAGTTATGATGTTTATGCTGTTATGTTTTCTATACCGTTTGTATGGATTTTAAAAAGCAAATGGAAAATACTAAAAAGTAATGGAACAATAGTCATATCAAATAATCTAATTTGTACTCCTTTAAAAATTAATTGTGTTTTTTCTAAACATCGATAAACAAACTATGCCATAATTTTATTATCTTTACTTGTCTCCTTTGAGTATTAGCACAATTACAGCAAATAATATAGAGTTCTAAAGAATGCTGATTTGCATCTACAACCTCCTCCAGAGATCAGCTCTTGCCATTATAAGTCAATCAAAAATCAAGTTAAGCCTCTTGACATAATTGGAAGTTTCAAAGTGATCTGAAGAGCACAATTTTCTGTTACATATGTCAAAGCTAGATGAGGAAAATACCATGGGAATAGAAAGGTCAAGGGCTAATCCACTCCACAGTCATTTAAGATCATATTTAAATTGCTTCAGAAACTTCAAGGTTTTTAAAGTCATCATCGAATTCTCCTCCAGAACAAGGTGGCACTAACATGACAGCTGCTCTCTATGGGAAAGAAAGAGTGTTACTTTTTCTTTCATGCTGAAATAAATCTTTGGTTTTCAAAGTTTATTTTTTACCAAGCACATGTATGTTTTAAACAACTCTACTTAAATTTTGCAGAAATTTATTCTATGTTATAATAGAAAAGTTTTTTAGCCAAAATGACCTTATTTGCATTACCTTGTATAACATCATATTTAAGAAATAAAATGTAGCAGTTCTTACAATGTCATCATAATAAATAATGACAAAAAGATATCCTCATTTATCATGAATAAATCACCACCATTGAAGACTTAGAATATTAATTATCTTAAGAATTGAGGTTATAGCATAAGCATATTTTAATAAATCATCCTGATTAGATAATTTGTTTTATTCTACTTCATTTTGGCAACCTAAAAATTGGGTGGAGATCTATTTTATTATAGGGTAATAAATAATAATCTTTAAACATGATATAGGGTTGAACAGAAATATAGGCATTCATATCCACAACTACACAAATAAATTGATGGAAAAAAATAACATGCAAAAACAGTTCCAAACATATATCCTCATGCAATTACTATGTAATAAAGCTGCAGTTCAATTTAATAAGAAAACAGGTTTTATAATAAATGGTTTTATCAGGAAAGCACAAATGGATAACAAATGTATGAATCAATATTCAACCCAGAAATATAAAATTGCCAAAATGTCCTGATACCATTTTTCATCCATGAGTGGACAAACTTTAAAATAATTAACAATAACAACTGTTTGTGAGGTGGAAGAGATTGATAATCTTAAAAATTGCTGGCATTGAGTGTTTATAAAGTTTGCTAAAATATTTTTGGAAAGATATTTGGTGATTTTAGTAAACTTCAAAATATTCATAGAATTTACTAAATGTAGTAGAACATAGTAGACTTAGTAGTTTTTACTCTTCAGAAAGGAAGGCAAAATGAATAAAAATGTATTGCAATAGTATTTATTGCACATTATTTGGAGTGACAAAAACTAGAAACTAATAAATATTATTAGAGAAAGTGAGACATATAATATTCACTTTATGCAGATATCACATAAAGAAATTAGTTAGATCTATAAAAATTGAACTGTAAACAAGAAGTTACAAGGTGTTCTTTAGAGGGAAAAACAGACAAATTGCTATTTTAGGAGTGTAGCAATGCCTTTTTGAAAAAACAGGGTTGGGGACAATATAAACTGGTATATGTAGCTCTGAATAAATTCCAGATTTAGGCTAGTAAAGTTTTAGTTTCAGTGAAATCAAATATAAAATGTTTTAAACATCTGGATTGATTTAACACTTTATATCGATGTCTTACTATTTAAGTATACAATGTTTTAGACATTTTTTAAGCATATGATGTTTTAGACAGGATAAAAACAAGTAAATTATTCAAGTGTTATGATGGTAATAGGTGATTAAAAGTACTTCATAAAATTTAATTATACAGCTTATATCAAAAAACTGTACACCTCTTTTCACTAATAATATTCTCTGATAAAGTTAAGCAATGGAATAAAGGAGAAAGTGAACAACGAACCAAATTGTGTCACCAATTCTTGTCCTCCTCTTTAATTCTCAAGACCACTGTCCACCTTAAAGAATAATTGTTCCTGGTCTTCGAGAATTAGAATAATTACATGAAAACTAGTGAGTGCATACCACTACATCCTCTTTCTAATGGTCCTTATTAACACAAGACATTTTATAATGTGTACTTGATGCATATTCCAGACATAAATGATATTATGTTTTTCATATATGGGGTTATCATTTTCTCATTTCAGGATCACTAAATCAGATACATTTGTAACCACATTTACAGTTACTATATGTGCTGTGGTTTTAAATAAAGAAATAAATAAAATATCACAGACCGTATTGTCTTGTACCAAAATTCATGTTGAAGCCCTAACCCCCCATGTGAACACATATAGAAAAGGGCCTTTAAGGAGGTAAATAAGGTGAAATGCCATTGTAAGTGTGGAACCCCCACACAAGATTACTGGTGTCTTTATAAAGAGAGAAACAGAGAGAAGGGATGTATGCACACAGAATAAAGGCCATGTGAGGACACGATGGGAAGGTGTTCTTTCTTCAAGTGAAGGAGAGAGGGCTCCAGAAAACCCAAACCTGGCCACATCTTAGTCTTAGATTTTCCATTCTCTACTGTTTAAGCTACACAGTCTATGATAATTTGTTACAGCAACCTAATAATATATTGCTAAACAATATATATACTAATATTATATATGGTTGCATATGTACATTTTTACGTATGTAAATATTTGACAGACATTCCTGATACAAACGTATACACACTCAGAAATGTTTAAGGTTATTTCACACAATATCACTTTATTTAGCAAAAATAAAAAGTACACTGCAATTTTCAGGTAGAAATTTCTACTTTAACTTATGACAAAAAAGGATGGTAAGAAACATTGTATCCTGATCATCAAGCTATAAAAGAGGCTGATGATATACAATTATTTTATTTACCATAAGTTTCCTCATCCCCATTCTATCCCCCACCCACATCTGGTGTGAATGGAGAGAACATTTGCTACAAATGATTGCAGATTTATGGTTCTAGAAAAACTGAAATGTGTACCAGGAGACCAACTCATTTAACCAGCTGTTCCTGGATCATGTTTTATTACTAAGGATTAGACCATGATGATACAAAACCATTTAACATGTCCCTGGACCCCTTAGGAAAGTAGAAACCTGTTTAAGTGAGCATGAATCAGCCATACTAATAAGGAATTAAATTGCTTTGGAAAATCTCCTGGGAAATCTTCGTTGAATATAGTTATAAAGAAAAAAAATCACATTGAAGGATAAGGATTTGTGACAGGGATACATGACAGATCATTTTCCCCAAAGAAATATTTCTAGAAAGTAGCAAGTTTACTTTGAGCAAGAGAGCATGGTTATAGTATAGAGGAACATGAGACAGAAATTAAGCATATGGAAATTTATATCTCTAGATGCTGCATGCTCAGAGGGACCAGTATATCACTCTTGAGGGGGCAAAAATTGGTTCTTGGGTGAATAAAAAATTTTTTTCAGATACTACAATGTTTTGTGGCCTTCAAAAGGACCACAGTACATAAACAGTTGTGTAGTTTATCAGTATAGTTACAATTTCTTAGGGTTGAGAGCAATTGGGGGAAATGTGTATACAGCTTTCTTAGGAAGTTGAGTAAATTAAAAATTTGAGAAATGCTGCTATTGGTAAAACATAACATGACAATCTGAATATATGGAGATATAGACCATAAGACAGGTGGACACACCTGTTCTCAGCCCCTCGATATACAAAGAAATTGGGTTAAAACTCCCCATACTCACAGTCCATTGTTTCCAACCTGGAGATTTCCAAATCTCTCCTGAAACTTATTGAATTTATAAGTTGTTTCATTCTTGGCCTCTTTTGCCTCCTGAGTCTTTCCTTCTTTCTGTTAGTCTCTCATCACCCTTATGGCAACCAAAATGTGGAAGAGTCATTTGATAAGATTACACACAATAATATTAACATTTTATATGCATATTAAAGAATTATGGGAAAACATTATTAAAGTGTTTTTGAGCCTGACAGATTTTACTCCAGGGCTGGTCATAATATATAGGGCCACAGAGTTCAGTGGACAGCAAGCCATGTAACAGCACCACTCAGACATTATGTTTTTCCAAATATCTGTTGGCCAGCCATGGCTGGGAGTCTTCTCTTGACCCTTCTGTCATGAAGCACTTGTCTTGAATCCTCTTCTCTCTTCTCTCCTTTAACTTCTCACACATCCCCAATCACACCTAAAACTCCTTTCACACAAAAGTTCTCAGCATTCTTTTCTCTAACCTTAGAAATAACTTCTGGGTCACTGTAACCCATTCTTTGAATATTTTCACTGTTGAGCTACTAGTTTTGTGCCACAACCATGCTTATTATATTTCTGAGTAATTTTAACATCCCTACAGGTTACCCTTTCTGTTATCTGGGCTGCCAAGTTCCATAAACTCTTCCCATTTCATGGCATCTTCCTCCATTCTATCTCAGCCACTTACTTCACTGGTTATATCCTAGGGCCTGTTTTTATCAATGGCTGTACCCTTTTAATGGTTTTAATTATAAGCATTCCCAATTTCTGACCACCAGTTCTTTCCAAATTTATAGTGCCTGCAAAAATATTGATATTTTCAATTCACTGATACTACTCCATTTTACTTCCCTCATTCCCCATTATGATTTGTGTGTGTGTGTGTGTGTGTGTGTGCACACATGTGTGTGTGTGTGTGTGTGCACGTGCGTGTGTGTGCATGCACCAGGGATTGAACCTGGGGCCTTGTCCTCAGCCCCCATTTATGCTTTTTAATCCAATTGATATCTTCACAGGAATCATTGAAATTCTTCCCTTGGAAAAATCCTTAACTCTTTGACTTCTCTTGTTCCACCATTCTTACTTGGCAAAAATCACAAGATTGCTTAAATAGAACTCTTTTATTTTTCCCTGCCTATACATTTGCAACTGAAAATGACTACAGAAAACTACACAGTCAATGGCAAATAATCTCACCTTAAATTTGTGGCCACCAACCTTGAGAGGACACTTTTCCTGCCTAGTAATTCTGATTTCTTTTTTTCTTTTTTTTCTTTTTTTTTTTTTTTGCGGTGCTGGGGGTTGAACCCAGGGCCTTGTGCTTGTAGGGCAGGCACTCTACCAACTGAGCTATAACCCCAGCCCTCTGTTTTCTTTTTTATTCATTAAATCATGCATTTGTCTTACAACTTCTTGTGCCACCTGCCTATTCCCAGTCTCTGTTGATGGTCTTACTTTACTCACTCAGAGTTGAACTATCAACGTAGACAATTACTCCCAAGTCTACTTCTTTTCTCTGTTTGTATTTGTATACTCTGCTTTTCTACCATTGCAATAGATGAACCATCTATCTCCCTATCTAACGAAAAATTCCTTTCATTTTTATGACAGACCTCTTTTGCTTTCACTTACAAAGACTTGGCTCTAGAATTCTCTTCTCTGTTGCCTGTTTTTAGTATTTCCCTTTCTATTGGATCTACTAGATCATCATTATAAAATCTTCAGTATTCACACATGATATTTCCTTCATCATGAAAAATAAGTAAATAAAACTTCCTGCTGACCCATTTTACCTACCAGTGATGGATTACATTTTTATTTCCCTTTTAGAACAAATCCAGATTCACTCTAATACCTCTTAGTTTCTCTCTCACCCATGCCCCTTAGCCTTTAACCCTGACAATCTCTTCAAAACAGTTTCTGTCAAAGTAATGACTTCTACATTACTAAATCCAATGGTTCCTCACTTTACTTCACCTGTCAGAAGCATTTGTCATAGTTGATTACTCCTTTTGTCTGAACTATTTCTTCATCTCCCTTATGGTAGGCTATACTCTGCTGGCTTCTGTTGGCCACTCTCCAGTTTTGCTGGTTCCTGCTCCCCTTTAAAGCTGGAATGCCCTAGGCTTTGGTCTCTGAACCTTTAGTTTTCTATTTGTATTCCTTCTATTAATGGTCTCAAAAAGTCTCGTGATTTTAAGTTACATCACATATTGATGGTTTTCAAACTTTTTTATCTCCATTTCAGATCTTTCCATTGATCTCCAAACTTATAGTCAACTGAGTATTCAACTCCCAACTTGAATATCTAATTGACATCTTAAACTTGTCCAGAAATGAGCTCCTGAAAATTTTCTCCAGAAATTTGTTTCTCCTAGAGGCTCCCTTATCTCTAATGTAGCTCAATTAGAAATTACCTTTGGCTGGGCATAGAGCTCACTTGCTATAGTGCTTGCCTTGCAAGCATAAGACCCTGGGTTCAATCCCCAGCACCAAAAAAAAAAAAAAAAAAAAAGAAAAGAAAAGAAACAAAGAAATTACCTTTGCTTCTTCTCTTTCATCCCCATCCCCCATTTGATTTATTTGAAATCCTTTGTTCTTGCCTTTGGAATAAATCCAAAATATTTCTTCATTGCTACCTTCCTGGACTAAATCCAACCATTTCTCTCTCCTGACAACTACAGCCTCAAAACTTCTTCCACATTCTTCCTGCTTTCTCCCTACCCAAAACTGTTCTCAACACGGTAGCTAAGTTGGCATGTTAAAATGTTAAGTCCAATCATATCACATTCCATAAAACCTTTAAAGAAACCCCAGTCTAACTCCAGCTTAAATCTTGCCAATAATCCCTCTCCTGCCTGTCCTTTGCCTTACCTCTGATTTCATCTGTTCCCATTCTGCCTTTTGTGCACTCTATTCCAATCCCACTTGCCGTGACCATCACAACCAAATTCTCACATCCAGCGAGGGAAAAAGGGGGATTGGAAAATAAAGATTCACAAAAAAAGATTTTGAAGATTAAGCTGGGATCAGGTGGAGCTCTGCGCTCAGATCTAAAGAGATATGCCAGCAATCTTAAATATATCTCATTATCAGGTTGAAGACCATGCAACCATTATTCTTTTGTATTCAGGAAAGTTACAGAAACTAGGACAACCTATGTAGCTTTTCCGCAGTTGCAATCCACAGTTGCAAAGTGTAATGTTAATGTTACGAGTGCTTGCCTCGTAAGCAAAGACCCTGGGTTCAATCCCCAGCACCACAAAAGAAAAAAAAACGTTACTATGAGGGTGACAGGAAATGGAGAAGCAGAGCTAGTGAAATATTGTGCTTGTCTAGATAAGAGTTCTTTCCTTCCCAGGAGCCGTGTGCCTGAAATCAAGGTCAAAGCTGATAAGACTCTTTCACAGAGGCTTCTCATGCAGGGCATTGCCACAACAGCTAAGCATCCTGTGCCCTTACACAGAAACATTCCCAGGCACCTGGCATGCCACAGCCATGAGGTCATCAGAGACCCCCAATCTCAATCACTGCTCTCCCATCCTGTGTCACCGCTCTCCACACCCACTCACTAATTTCTTTTCCTTCTCTTCCTTTCCCCATGCAGCAGCTCATCTCCTCACCTACAGGTAGCATCCATAATACTCCCTTCATTCCCTCTTCTTTCACTTCAAAGTTTTCCTCCTCAAGAAGGTTGTCCTTAGTTATGGGATGCACAGTCACAATACTACTACTTTCTCCTCTCCTTGCAATTTTTGTTTTCCTCTCATTTTATTTTTCTCCTTAGAACTTTTATCTGATCTCTACATATATCTTACATGTTTGTTTATTATAAAGTGTGCAATCTCTATGAGAAAACATATTTTTATTTGTTCTCTATTAATATTTTTGGTGCCTAAAGTCATGCATACATATATGTGTACAAATATATATGCATCTGTGTGCATGTGTGTGTGTGCATATATATGTAAATTTAATTAATTAATGAACATTGATTGAGTGAATGAATGCATGCATATGATACTGTAAATGTTGACCACCTCCTCTTCGCCAGTTCCCAAGACATATTATAATAATGATTTAATGTTTATTCAGAATCATCACTCTGTTTTGTACATAAAGTAATTTTTGAATTTACATAATTGTACCTTTACTTAAGAAATCTGGATGACATCTGTTTATGATCAATTCTGGTTATCAATTATTATGTCCAGGCAACAAATTCACCCAAAGCTTAGTGATATAAGATGAACATTTAGTGATATAAGACATTTAGTGGTATAAGATAAACATTATTCTTGATCCTGTGGATCACAGATTCAGACCCGGCACAGCACAGATGGCTTGGCTATACTCTGAAATGTCTAAGAACAGAAATTCTAAAGGCTGTGGACAAAAAGGAAAAAAAAAAACTTGACATTAATTGTTGCTGGCTATGAACTAGGAGACAGTTCCTGTGTATCTGAGTTTTTCTACATAAATTTCTCTGGGTTTCCTCACAGCCTGGTTGATGACTTCAACAAATGAGCCAATCGAGTAGAAGCTGTGTCCTTATAACCTAAGCTCACATAACATTATTTCCACAGACTCTACTGCTTGAAATAATCAAAATGTCCTCATGTGGTTCATCAGGATTAATAGGAGGAAACAGAGACCTATATCTTCATTGAAGTTAAAGTTACCTTGTAAGAAGAGATGGTATTAGAAAAATTGCAGTTATTTAAGAAAATACAACCAAGCACATGCACTTAACATATTGTCAAGAATTTCCTTGTTCTTGGCCTACCCATCGATTAATTCAACTAGGTATTGTTTTTCATAATGCAAGGTGAGATTTGTTCACATGTGTAAGATTAGATTTATCCTAAAAACAACTGCATATGTGAGTGTGTATGTGGGTTTACCATAATAAAAAATATGCATTTGGTCTTTATCCCTGTTTCCTGACATTGCATTCTTGAATTCTTTGGAATCTTCTGGATAATAGATGAAATTTTTTTGTTCTAATGAGATGAACCTTGACTGACACCTTAATAGCTTCAGTATGGGGCTGCTCACCAGAAAAACTGAATCTTCATTATAAGCACAAAATTTTCAGCTTAATGCCCCATTGGTTTTACCCCCTAAAATCCATGGAGGAGGGAGGGGCTAGAGATTGAGTTAGTAGTTACCTGCCTATCTGATGAAATCATAACAACTCTAAGCAATGGAGTTTGCAGAGCTTCTGGATTGGTGGATGTAATAAAGTATTGGGAGCTGCATGCCGAGAGAGGACATAGAAGCTTCACACCTTTCCCCCTAAATCTTGCTCTATAGATCTATTCTATTTGGTTGTTCCTGAATTGTGCACTTGATAATAAACTAGTAATCATAAATAAAGTATCTTCCTATATTCTGTGAGATGTTCTAGCAAATTATTGATCCTAGGAAGGGGTCATGGGAACTCCTGGTTTATAACTAATTGTGAGAATTATGGGAGGCCAGAACCTGCAGCAGGCATTTGAAGTGAAGTAGTCTTATGAAAAGAATCCTTAACCTATAAAATCTGTGCTAATTCCGGCTAGTATCAGAAATGAATCAAATTGAATTTTCCAACACCCAGTTGGTATATGGAGAATTGGACACTGGTGTTGGAAAAAAATGTAGAGTAAAGATATATGTATATATTCATAGAGAATCTTATTTGAAAGATATTTTTGGACTCATTTTCCAACATTCTATGTTTGCAATATCAACAGTAGTTAATGGCTGGAGTTATAACTCAATGGTAGTGCATTTGCCTAGTATTCTTGATGCCCTGGGTTTGAACCCCAGCACCACAAAAACAAACAAATAGTATTGATTCATCCATTCCTAACTATGCAGCTCTATCACTGAGATCTCCAATTACTATAAAGGGTTTTCTCAGAATTAACATATATCGACCAGAGAGAGATATTTTAGGCAAAGGATAGCTAGCACATTCTCTTTAAGCAATTTGTTTTAATAAGATTAACATTTTCAGGTATGTTTTATGCATGTATAAATATGCTGCAATAAAACCTACTATTCTGTATAATCATTATGGACCATTAAAAAAATTAACATTTTCAGTTCTCTAACCCTTGGTTCCTCTATTGGTTACCTTTCTGCATTATTCTCTGGTTTTGTGCCAACTGGACACATATTTGAACCATAACTGATCATAATGGTTCAGATAATAGTTCATCCACCATGTGACAGAACCTTAGTAAATGTGTTAAATAGATGTTTTCTGATTTAATCCCTGCAATAACTTTTTTGAGGTATATTTACTCTATTGATTTTTCAGATGGGATAAAGGGCATATGTAATCTTCCTATACTATACTTGGTAAATGGGAGCTAAATTAGACCCCTGAACTTTATACAAAACCAAGATACTTCTCTCAGGAGCTATTTCAGCACCTATTCTTTTATGGTGAGGAGTTCCTCATTCCTCATCTCCTGAAGGAGGAGATGAGGATTCTGCTGCCCACTAGACCAACAGTATTTCCTTCCTTTGTCTCATGACACATAACCATAGTTATTACAAAACTGTTGATAAGAGCAACCATTAAAATAGGAATAGCATAATAAGATATAATTTGCACATTCTAGGACCAGAAGGACACAAACAAAACTAATCTGACTCTTTAACAAACAAGATATAAACCTTGGGATGAACATAGATTAGGCTGTTTTTCAAAATTTTAATCTCAAAATTAGGGAATCAAGTAATCTTATTATTTGTGTATGCGGGGAGGGAACTATTCAGCTAGGACAACAAAAAACAATGAATATCCAAGCTGAAATCTCCAAATTATAAATACATACCACAGCAAGAGTTAAGTGAAAGAAATATTTAATTAATGATCTGGCATGGGTATGCAAAAAGTTAAAGAGTGGGGTAAGATATGCTGTTTTTTCCTTCTTTGCTCTTAACATTTAATGATTCAATTAAATAAGTAAAACTGTAACAAAAAAGCAAAGTAAGGTAAGTGCTGTGAGAGAGACCTAAGTGAAGTTCTATTGGGAGTTGAAAGGAAGGTCAATGCCAAGCAAATCACAGCACACAAACTAGAACTACAACATAACATTGGAAGAATTTTGTTAACCAAAGAACAGACCTATTTTCCTGGCTCAGGGGAATTGCTCACTGGTAGGGAAGCCTTCAAGAGTAGCATAACATGAAACAGAAGCAAGGCCAATCCTGAGCAAATTTGATGGCTGAAATGGTTTTCTGCCCCTGGGCCTATAATTTAATGTCATTATTGGGCCTTTGAGACTAATCCCACTAGATCAAGTCTAGGCGCTATCAGAAAAGGACCAGGAGAGAGGGAGTGAAGGAGCAGCAGTAACTCCTGGTACACAAATTCTGAAGCTTAGTGTTTAGATAATCCCTTGGGAGCCAAATACCAACCATCAGAGGTATGTTATGACTGTAATATATTATGCTTATTTATATGAGTAGCAGTACAGGTGTGTCTTGAGCTGTAAAAACTGAAAACAAACTCCTAATAGAAAAAGGCAGAGGAATGCCTTTTTCTTTTTCCTGTTGTATAATGAAAATGTACCTACAGTCTGGAACCCCTTAGAGTGTTGAGTAAAAATTAGGTAACAACATCAACACCCTGGAGTGAGTCACTTTAATTTATAAGCAGATCTTGTATTCTGCTTTTTTTTTTTTATAAATAGAGCTTCAAGTTTGTGAATATGTATTATTTCTTTCCTATGTCACATGCATTTAGTTTAGTGAATAATCTGACTTTTTAAGAAATATTTCATTTAATTGACCTTATTAAGTTACTTACCAATCTATTCGAATAAGTTTGAGATTTTAAAATTCTTATGGAACATAGGATCTTCTAGTTATAAAATGTTACTAAAGACAGACTCCATTTGTTTTGCAAGTTAAAAAAATAAAGTAGTTCCTTTAAACTACTAATCATATAAAGACTGATCTTTATTTTGTTTATCTAAGAAAAGATGAAAGCCTGGTCACTGCAGGCATGTGACACTGTCGACAGACTTGTCAACACTCCTACTAATTTATGGCTAGTCGGTGGGAACTGGAAAATACACAGGTGGCTGATGGTAGACGTCTCAATGATTTACTCACAACATCTGCCATCTGATTACATAGGCTGCATTGAACAGCCAGCCCCTGATAAGACATGTCCCTCTGAGTTCCTCCTCCTGTGCTAGTCAGCACTGATACTGCCCTTCAGACTAGCATTGAAAGAGTGTGTCTCCCACGAGAATAAATGAACTTTTCTGAATCGAGTACTGAACCATATTCTGAACCATGTTTAGCCAAGTAGTTAACAAAAAAGAGGGGAGATGAAGTGAGAATGATAAAAGGAAAACTGATAAATGATAAAACTTCAAAAATAGCTACAGGTTTCTTAACCTTTAGAAATTATAAAATTCTATAGCATGCTGCCCAGTTTGGTCAAAGAGCAGTCTTTCAGAATAAGTATCTCTGAGCATAGCCTTGCAATTCTGATATTTGTCAGAACAATGATGATAGGGAAATTGATCATAATTACTTCTTTTTACCACCTCCAGGGAAAACAAGGAGTTCATGTAAGGACATGTTTGTAGAATAAACTCAGTGAGCTAATTACAGTGTGCAGTTTATTAAATAAAAGAAAAATAATATGAGATTTCTACCTATCATAAGAACTAAGATTAGTAAACCACAGATTATAAATAAATATTGTAGCCTTTAATCCATACTAAAAGTAATTAGTTGCCAGTATATTTATGACTAATTATAAGTTAATAAAAAGGAATTTAATAAGAACAATCAAGGTCTAGGTCTAAATTGTAGTCAAGTGTCTAAAAGTTGTATATGTTCAGCTACACGCATGTTAAAGATACACCACGAGCTTTCAAAGACACAGAATAAATGAAACCAAAAGCAATTGTAGAGCTGTTTTAGAGAAAGCAATGCTGTGATTATTTTTTAGTTTACAGCATACCATTTGGCTAGAACTAAAGTTCTTAAATAAGTGAAGAGCAAAGATTTCACCAATAAATCTTCCCTATGGATTATTATGTACCTGACAGGAAGATATGCTTGGGCTGAGAGAAAAGACTCTATGTTTACCATGTGTGAACCTTACGGCAGCACGTAGTTTTCTTCTTTTCCTAAAAGAAACCAATGTAGCATCCAGGTCAGGTTCACTAACTCCAGAATCTAGTTTGTTATCCTGGCCCTGCTTTACTTGCTTACTGACGCTGGGCAAATTATTTAACCTTTTCATTCTCAGTTTTGTCATCTTCATATTGGAAATAATTTATCTAATTCATACATCTATTATAACCATTGATGATCGACTATATATAAACATTCATTACCAAATGGTTATTTAACACCACGCATATACATCATTTCATCTCCCACAAATACTGCCTTTTTCATCTCTTTCTGGGTCTCCTCTGACAGCTTTCCTCTGTTTGTCCTATCCCCCCCCCCTTTTTCTTATCTTCATCAAGCACACATTCCAGTAATCGTCCCACACCCATTGTGTCTATACTGACCCATTTCTTACAAGAAACAACTCATTTCATCCCAGATTCTCCATACCTGGATCCCCTCACCTTCACAGTGTAATATTATCTTTACATACCTGAAAGGATTCTACTGTAAATATTTAATTTGTTTCTATTAATGAACAAAAGATCATCTGAAAACCAGTATCTGGTATTCCAGGAAAGTGAGTGAGGAGTTACAAATACTGTTGTTTGATAGCAGAGGCAACAATTACTATCATTAATGTGATGTTTCATTTATTTTCATATAGAGCCATCAACATAGATTAACTTGATAAAATTTACAGAAAAGTAATGTACACAATAGCATGTGTTTGTTTAATTTAGTAATTTAGTGAGAGACACTGGAAATGGTGTCTTCAGTATATAGATGGTGCAGATTAACTTTTTTCATTATTTCCTTCACTCTACTGTTTGTCTGTTTGTTTATCCCAATCTGCTAATCTGCACTGGAACATAAAACTAATGGCAGAAAAATCCTGAGTCACCCTTTAACCCTGCCCACAATCATTCCCAGTTCAGATATTTATTTGGGATTTTCCATCACCTGGATTTCTATCAGTCTAAAAGCATTCACATTTGCTTACACAGATCTGAGATTTTCAACTTCCAAGGCAAACAGAAAAAATGTCTGTGCTAGGACGGGCGTGATGACACACCTGTAATCGCAGCAACTCGGGAGCCTGAGGCAGGAGGATCGCAAGTTCAAAGCCAGCCTCCGCAACTTAGCGAGGCCCTAAGCAACTCAGTGAGACGCTGTCTCTAAATAAAATACAAAATAGGGCTGGGGATGTGGCTCAGTGGTCGAGTGCCTCTGGGTTCAATCCCCAGTTCAAAAAAAAAAGAAAAAAATGTCTGTGCTAGTTAGGGAAACAACTTGACAGACACACAATCACAGGTGTCAGACACCACAGAATTCCTCAAAAGGGTGATCTTGGGATCTGCTAGAATTTCACTTTGGAATATGGGGCTCTTTTGAAGTTTTACAGGAAGATTGGTCTGAACAAAGAGCCAAGGAGGGTGTGGGTTGCAGAATTTTTATCTCCTTGCTTTGAGTTCCTATGATCCAATCTTCATGGTTTTTTCAATGGAGGCTAAGCATCTGTGAGATAAGTGAGATCAATCTAAATTTTTTTTTTTTTTTCACTTAACTCACTGGGTAAAACTTATGGCATAAGATGGTGGTAGAAATCTCCAGTCTTCTTAGGAGTAGAAGAATATGGCGCCCCCAGTTCTGAGATGATGTTCTCACAGTCTTAAACATGGTTGGTGGGGCAACTGCAGTTGACAATATCATCACAGGTAGCCAGGCTAGGGCGTTGAAAATGGCATATGACACATTGTTCTTGAGCTTCAAACAAAGGAGGAGGAAAGATAAGCAAGGAGGAGTGAAAAAAGAAAAGAAAAGAAAAGAAAGTACTAGCTCAGAACCAGCAGAAAAGACTATCTAAAAATCAGAAAATACTGCAACTTTAAAATATAGTGAGGTTTACCCAGCTTTTAAAGGAATTTAGTCATCATCTCTTGTTGCTCCTCCCCATCTGTGTAAGTTTTTTTCTCTAATAGTTAAATCTGAGGGTCACCAAATAAGGAAAAAGAATGAAAATAAGAAAATTTTTGAAGGAGATTCCAATGTTTGAGTCTAAATGCCTTTTTTTCCTCCTTAAATTGCTTGCTCTTAAACTCACAATTTTAGAGCTACTTCTTTAAAAGGGGTGAAAAAAATCAAAACTGATGAGGAAACACTGTCTTATTTTTTTTTTATTGTCCCTCATTCCAAAAGTGAATTACTATTTTTAGCATTTTCTTATGAGAGTCATGAATCATTCTGTCCTGCACAGAAGGGGGCTTTAATGACATTTTTTATGCCTGGCAATGATATTTTATGTGTTTATTGCCACAACTAAATATGTAACAAATTTAGTACCCTAAAATCTTCAGTTTCATCCATCTAAAATTTTGATGTTTTTCATACCATTTATTAAATACACAGTATTTAGTAAAAAAATAGAAGTTAAAGAGTATCAAGAATATTTTTAAAATGCCCTAGATATAAAAGACCCAAAGCATCAGTTTTTTTCTAAATGATAAAAATGTGGGTTTTAGAATTTTAAAAAATGGAATTTTTAAGACATGTTTAAAAAAAATAGCAAGTTAAGATATTTATAAAATTAATAAACATCACTTATCAATAAAAGCTCTTCAAATCCAAACATGTTATCTACTAAAACTTGTTTCTACTAGTATAAAAATAATCCATATAAAATCTTTGTACCAGTCCAATTTGTCAATTCAATTTATAAAATGACAGTTTATAATACATTTTAATATTAATCACACAAAGAGAATAGAGCTGTATCTTGCATGCTATTTAAAAGTGAGTAGCCTTCTACATATGTCTTTCTGTTAAACAGAAGATAAAATTCCCCAAATACTTGATTCTGTCCTCAGCTAGCCCAAATCACCACTCTGCCAAGCAGGCGTTCTCCCTTAACAACAAGTTGCTTAGCCCCTCAACTAAAGCTATAGAAGTCTTCCACTTCTTTTACAACATGAGAAACAGAAAACTGGGAGGAGCACAACTTCAAACTTGCAACGACCTTAAACCACATCAATACAAACATTTAAAGAAAAGCTGTGCTTTGTGCCAAGAAGAGTATTCTATGTATGGGAGTATAAAAATGAGTACAATAAATTCCCTGCTTGCAAAGAATTAGGCTCTAAAATAACTCTCAATTAAAAAATAACCAGACAAAGTTAGGGACTAAAATAACTCTCATATAAGAAATAACCAAAGTCCATAATAGCATTACCAAAGTCAACTTGGAGTGAAAATAGCTCTCCATTTAATAATTTCAAAGGTCAACACATTCGTAGAAGTGCCCACCTGTTTTAAAACACTCGCACTGTATTAAACATGATTGTTTAACATAGAATGCATGTAGATATACAATGGAAGAGAAAAGAGGAAGAAAGCTGATACCATGAAATAAGTAAGAGAGATAGACTCAGAAATGGACAAATGGAAGGTATTGTCAATTTTGCTAAGGATCCAGGTGGTTATATGCAGGGGAATAGTGTGATCAGATATACATATTTAACCAAAAATTCTGAACACAATAGGAGAACTGAATGGACTGCATAGAGCAGAAGTGGATTCAGGGGGATGTGAATAATACGTGACTTAAAGATTTTTGTGGCTTGGGCAATAACTGTGGTAATAAAGGTACAAAGAAGAAATTAAGTATATGGCAATTTAGAAGCAGAATAGATGAAATCATAAGAAGGCAGTTCAAGAATACCAGGTGCAATAAAGATTAGTTTGATGTATCTTGGAACAGCTAACTGAACATGCTCTGAGGGCACTGGAATGTATAGTCTGAAGTTCAAGGAAGATCTGGACCAGAGATATTAGCAAAAAATTTGTCTGAAATGGTAACTGAAGCCACTGGAGTGAACAAGAACTTCAAGAATGAAAAAAAGCATAGAACAGAGACTTGTCGGGTCCTTCTATAGAAGGATTAATTATAAGAAGAAAGTTCAAGAAACAAGAACAAAAAAGTAGAAGAAAAACCAAGCTTTTGGTTTGCAGAAGTCCAAGAAAGAAGCAGCTTGGAGATAATAATAATAGCCAACAACATTATAATATTGACTAATAATCACTAACATTTAAAAATACCCCACTTTTCCATTGGTGTTGCCCAAAATTTTCATGTTGGGACACACCTGGCAGATAATATTTGTGTGACACACTTCAGCCAAAGCTGCCAGACTGGGACAGAGAGGTTTGGGTGGGGTTCAGTGTCTCAGCACTCTGTCATCAAGTTCACTCTGATGTGCTTTGTTCTTCTTCAGTGTGGGAATCTTTCTTAAGCCCTAAATGGGAACAGCAAAAATCTATATTCCCATGGGATCTGCCATCAAATCTAATACACACCCTATTTCGATTTCCTCCTCCTCTTCCTTCTGTCATGGAGTGACTTCCATCCTAGGGTTAATGGCGAGAACTGAACACAACACACACCACTGGAAAGATGATGTTTGACAGCACTTGTTAGTCCTACAAGTTCACACCCTGGAGAAAGCAGATACCATGCACCGCAGAGGGTCACGTAGCAGCTTTGCCAGGGACGGGGGCAGGCAGGTTCTGTAGTATCAATGAGGTAAGGTGCCACTTTCCACAGGAGAATGAAATTGGCTTGTTTGAATAATTGGATGATCTGGCAGGGAAACCAAAGCTTGTTACTTAAAAATAAGCAGAAGCTAAGCCTCATGGATAGGAGAGTTGTTTGGTTAGCGAACAACCAGAGTTGTTGAAGAGCAGGGACAGAGTGGGGAAGGGTACTTGTGGTTAGGCCATTCAAGTCCTTCTCAGTTTTTCTCAGATGCCAAGGGATATGTGATATTGGGCCTGACTCAGTCCTCGTACACACTTCCAGGAATGCCCAGAGAAGAATTTAGCTACATGAATGATTCTACTGAATATTCCCCCTGCTTTCTCTCTCACTCCTATTTTCTTCACTTCCTCTGACTGGTAAAAGTCCCTTGATGCCCCTTGTGGCCATTTTCCAACATAGAAAAGAAAACTGTAGACTGAAATGTATCTTTTCCAAAATATGGGAGAATGTTTTGTGCTGGACCCTCTGGGCTGGTTCTTGATGGTTTTAGAAAATTTCCTCTGGAGATGGAAGCCTGGTTTAAGGGTTTTTGTCTAGCCAAAGAGTTTGAGTGTCCATTGGCCCTTGCTCTGGGGAAGCAAACTCAGAATTTGTTTTTGAAGTCAGACTTTCAAGACCAGAATTTCTGTAGGGAAGACAGTGTACTAATTTAATATTAATATCTGCTCTGTCCATGGGTTTTGAATCCATTGCATATAAACCACAATATACCCTTTTTATATGCAATGTACTTTTTAAAAAATTCTGTAGTTTTCACTTTTTCCCCATTGATTTATTTCAAAGATTTGTGCTTAAGTGACTCTGAGGATGGCTGTGCTACCTTCAAGGAGGGCAAGAAACTAAATGCTGGGGAGTGGCAGGACATTTGGCAAGAAACAGATATGGAGGAAAGAAGTTCAGTTTAGGGCACCAAGAAATGGCCTGGTCTGGAGCTCAGAGAAGGGGAACAGTTTGGGAGTCCTCAGTTATGGATAGTAGCAAAAATCACATAAGTAAACGAGACTTCTCGTGAGAGTACACATGAATGTGAGAGTTAGTTCTTTGAGCCTTTAGCAATGAGAGAAAACAGTAATTTTAACTTTCCAGGTTTCCTAAAATAATCCTAAATGAATATCCCTAAGAAGTCAAGTGGCTTGTATCCATGTGTCCTTGCTATTTTGATATTTCATCTCTGTCACAATCTGTCTGGAGTTTAGCAAACTAAATCTGATATTTTATTGCATGTGTGTCTGAATAAGTGTCAGAATACATTCCCAACTTTCCTGTAAGGTTTCTCTGCTTCTGGCTACACGATCCAAAACTCTTCAACCTTTTACCCAAATCATACCTCAGCTTTGAAACTGAATGTTCTGTGATAGTGAGGGTTATTTCCAGAATATTCATTTAAAAAAAAATCATACTCCACTGATACCTGAAGTCCCAAGGAAGTGTCTTTCAGATATGCATGAAGATTATCTTTCATGGTTTTGTTCCCTGAGTATTTTATGCTTCTTTGGTCTAACAGGGAACGTGAAAATTTAATTATAAATTTAAAATCATGAGGGAAATATGTTCCTTCTTAGAGTCTTGAAAAAAATGTGCTCTGCCAATTGGAATATTAAAATAACATTGTCCAATTTTTTTCTCAACTTCACATTTGTGATATTTGCACAGAACTTCAAACATAATGCATTTCTAAGATTCAGTTTATAATAGCACTGCAGGAATTCATTGACAGTCCCATATGACTCATGAGAAAAAGGAAACGAGCAATAATGTCACTATGTGCTTTGTTTTGAACATGTTAACCAAACATTACAAGAGCAGATTAGAAAAGCAATCACTTTATTTAGTTGAGTAATTGCCCACTTGAATCCCTAAAGATCAGTTATTGTAACATGAACTAGAAAATTTCCACTAAGAGTCTTAAATGAGTCAATAAAAGGTCATGTTTATATACGTTAAAAACACTTGAAAGAATAATATTAACATTGACTCCCAGGCCATGCCCACACTTGCCCAGTGAAAGGTACTTCCCTAAGGAATATGCTGCTCTTGACATCAGTGTTCTCCTAAACGTGCAACAAATGTGACCACTGAAAATCACTTTCCATGTATTCTGATTTAATAGTATTAAAGAGAAACCAGTGGTAAGTTCATGCTTTGAAAGGAGATCTATTACTACTGTCAACTATTTTGGTGTTTTCTTTTTTATAATCTGGTAAAGAAGTTATTAATAAGAGAGGGAATTTCTCACTATTGCTTTCAGCACATTCATAGCAGATATGCTGATGCATACTGTTGATTGTGCAAACTTACTCTGCAGTTTGCTATTGTAAAAGAATGGGGAGTTTTATATCTTATGGAATATTAGAGGTAACTAAATATATTATGATCCTTAATAAAACTGGGTTCAATACTTTTCATAGTCTTAGAACACATGTTTCAGTTACCTACTCTACTCTGTAAAACAATCTAATATGTCAAGAATTCAGCATTATAAGTCAGAGGGTAAAAATAGAAAAGAAAAACAAATTCCTCCATTTAAATATATAAAAATAAAATCCCTGTAACTTTTCATTTTTGATAAGCATTGAATCATGTATCCCAAAACCCAATCTGTCTAAAGTGATTCTCTTAGACCTGGGTTGGTATGATTTTATTTTTTTTAAGAAATGCTAATATGAAATTTTACTCATTTGAAATTATTATCGGTCATCATTTTTCTTAGTCACATTTTTAAAAACTGAATTACAGACCTCTTGGTTTATGACCATTACATTTGAGGAGTGATCTTCTAGGATTTAGGGCCTAAGTGAATGATCATTTTAGATTTAAGATAAAAAAAAAATACATTGTTACTGTGCTTTCTAATCCATTCGGAAAATGTTTAAACTCTTTCACATACACACACCCACACACACACTCACGGTGTGCATACACACACATACACACACATACACACACATATATATTTTTAATAATAGCATTGTAACACTAGAAGAAAACATTAGAAAACCAAAAAGACTTTTTATGGATTGACACTAAAGTCAACAATGCTAAACTGATGAAAACTGTAATGCTTGAGAACTCATTATGACAGCCCGAAAAGAAAAAACATTACAAAATTATGAGTCCACAGATTCAAAACACCTAAAAAAATCAACTTGTTAAATCAAATTGTAAATTATCTTTTTTGAGCTGCAGACCACAGATACTCATGTGTATCCACACAAAAACCACAGTGGAAAAGGAGCAAACTTGACATTTGCCTTCTTCTGAAAAGGGGACTGATCCCACTCATGAGGGCTTCACTCTCAAGACCCAACTACCTTCCTGTGCCTCACCTCCAAATACCATCAGATTGTTAGCATATTTATACTAAATTATTGTTCTTTGAATATTATTAACTACTTTTAACAAAGCACTGCCACCAAAGAGAGGACCTTGGGAATAAATAGGCCACTTTGCAAATGGAAATAAAATGGAAGAAAGAGGCCTGAAGTTTCACGTTTCCCATATTTGGGAAAGCCAGCAGCTTAGAGACTCCAAGAAATTGGTGATGGAATTTTAAAAGGTTTGAATAACAAAGATGCAGCAAAATATTTCAGAACACAACAAATCAAGGCTAAAATCAATAAGTGTATGTATGGCCTTCCCACTGATTTTTCTAAATATGTGGTTACCATTAAATTAAGAGAGAGACAAGTTAATGAAAGGCAATGAAATAAAGAAATTGAGAACTACATCTGGAGAAAAGCTTTGGGGATGGGATTAGGAGTACTCACAAAATTAGAATAAAGAAAATCAGCAATCTTCTGATTTAAGAGAATTTTATTGCCAAGAAACCAGAAATTTGAACTAAAGAAGTTATGGATTTTCAATTATAAAGTAAATAAATAACAAAAATAATAATAGTAATAACCCTGGAGAAATCAATTTCCTACTGGCCTGAAGAGGACTCTAAAGGGTTTTCAGACCCAAGGAAGGTATTCACTCTTCTCTTCAGTCATGGCCAAGGAGAATAAAGGAGTAAAATAAGTTTGCAAATGGGCAAAAAATTATGGATAAAATAATTCATTTGAGGATGTAAATTAGAATTTAATACAGGTATACCCTACTTTCCATGCACAGGGTTGAAGAGTTTCACAATGTCTTCCCCATGGGATTTCAGAATTGTAATGGACTTATATCTACCATGTGTCCTCTTCTCCTTTCTGAATATTATTTTTATTATTTCTATTTTTCATCATTAAACAGTGTGTGTGTGCACATGTGTGTGCATGATGTATGTGCTAAATAATAACAGCTATATCATCCTTCTGCCTTGACAAAACTCAACTAGAACACATTTTAGGTATATTCTAGTTATTAGTAAAGAACTAAATTGTTAGTCTTAACTATATTCAGAATCTAATCACTTTGCTAGTCTTATAGAAGACATTGAGCTTGGAATTATGAAACCATGACTATTTTTGTCTTATTCTTACTGAAAATTGAAAATTAACTTCTGATTAGATTTGTAAATGTTTTGAATCAAACTAAAAATTAACTTCTACCTCCTCATTAATTTATGTAATGAGATCAAATCATACTAAACTACTGCTTTGCCAGCAAGTAATGACTTTTAGACCCTATCAAGGAAAAAACTTAGCCAGGTATGGTGGTGCATGCCTAAAATCCCAGTGGCTAAGGAAGCAGAGTCAAGAGAATCATAAGTTCAAATCAAAACTTTGCAACTTAGCAAGGCCCTAAGCAAATTAGCAAGACCCTGTCTCAAAATAAAATAAAATATTTTTTTAAAAGAGTCAGGGACCTGAGGATGTGGCTTACTGGGTTCAATCCCTGGTACAAAAAAAAAAAAAATTAGAACAAGATCATTTGCTAACTTAGCTCTGGATTGTATAATGAAGTGTCATTATTCAGAAACCAGAAATGATTTTATACTAACACTATATTTATTTGCTTGGCATTGTCAAAGAGAATTTCCTTGAACATTTTATATGACTAAGTAGTCATAACAGTGACAGTGAAGTCAATGTTTTCCTTCATATTTTCCCTAATTTATTCAAGTTCCATGATATTTTGCCACCAAACACATTTAAGGCTTCGTAGGATGAGTCAATAAACACAAACTGAGAACCTAAAACGTAAGGCAATACTGAACACTCACAGGAAACAGAGACATAATTCAGCACTCATCACTAATTAGCTACCATTGTGGAATTTTCCACTTTAACTGAAGATGAAGTAGCAAAAGAAACCAAACATTCGAGGTGCCAAATGAGTGATGATAATAATAAAAAAAAAAAAACTGAGTTTCTATCAGTCCATAAAGTATCTTTGCTTTCATATATATTGTAGTATTTCATCTTCATTAAAACTCAATAGGGTAAAAAGAATTGTGTCACCCATCCCTCCCTTTTGTATAAATCTATTTTCATTGCCTCAGTTCATAAAGAAAAATTAAACTGATTTTATTAATCATCAGAAGGGGTGGTTGAACTTTGCTTTTCATTCACTTAGTAGGTACAAGATTCACTTTCTGATTTTCTGAGGATCATGACTTTCCTGAAACAATACAGAAATTGGCTTCATGAGGGTAAATCTGGTGAAGACAGCAAAGTTTGAAAACAAACTTGTGCCAAAAAAGGATTCTTCCATGCTGAAGAGTCACCAAGTGATGAGCTAGCTGCAGGTTACAGGAAGTGTTCTCTCAGCACAAATGGCAAATCTGGGCCTCCCTGGAAGGGAAGCACAGTATTCACGACTTTACTATTACAATCATGGCCATGGGCACATGCCCCTAAATGGACCCTGGATGCCTATTTGTTACTATATAGCTGGTTCTCTGTGTCATTCAAGAACTCACCCACTCTCCCTATGACTCATTCCCCTGTCCATGCACTTCTAACTCAATTTGCATCTCATATTTCAAATCCCTCTCCTAATGCCAGATTCACCATCTCAAATCTGTACTAGTGTTTAACTTTCCTCTAATTGTTTTCTTCGCTCTACATCTCTTTCACTTCACAAATTTCACATTGCCACATTTACTAAAATGCTAATCTGATGTTATTTCTTTTTTCTTTTTTTTTAAGATATTAATAGGACTTTATTTTTTATTCATTTATTTATATGTGGTGCTGAGGATCAAACCCAGTGCCTCATACATGCCAGGCAAGCGCTCTACCAATAAGCCACAACTCCAGCTCAATGTTATTTCTTAAACATAGGATTTCTCAGCATTTAATTTTACCTCCTAACAATCTTTATCTCTTCCCCACTCCATGAACCCCAATTGGTCTACATACGTGAAACACTTTTAGGCATTCTCTCCATCCAAAATGCTACTTCAAACATTCACATCTTTGCTTAGCTTTCCTCTGATAAGATTGACCTTTTTTTCTTGTTTTCTCTACAGAAATAATCAAATACTCCCATATCTACAAAAATCACACTGTACTGTAATGGAAAAGTTAATGCCTCTTCCTTAGTAATCTTGTTTGCATTTTAAACACACTTAATCTAGAATTATCAAATTACATTATTATTATTATTTATGTATGTGTTACCCCATATGAGATGATATGGCTGTTAAAGACAAAGCATGCAAAAACCAATAGCTACAACTGTCCACTATAAATACAATTTATTTTTCTACACTTGGTGACTATGCTTCACCAAACATACCTGCATCTTTCCTGTTGATATACCTTTATCTTGAAATACCTTAGCTTATCTTTTTATATGTTTAAGTTCTAATTATCCTAAGATGATGTTAAAAAGTCATTACTAATATGAAAATTCCTGCATGGTGAATGACACAAAGTTTTTTTAAAATATATAATTTCTTCTGCATCAGGAAAAAATTTACAGTACTATTCTTCCATAGCACTGTCTTTATCAACAAGAGCACAGATTATTGCTCTTTATCAAAGGAAATACAATATAGTGGTTAAGAGCAGTGGCTCTGGAGACAAGCAGATCAGAATGTAAATTATAACCCAATCATGCACTAATTTTGAACATGGGAAAATAATTAATTTGTTAAAATCATTTCATGAAAAAAAAACAAATTTATATTAGTTTCTAAATTTAGAGATTTTTGTGTGTGGTATCTACTAAAATACACAACATTTACAAAGTACTAGGTAATAATAAATGTTCAATGAATATTATGATTACTAGATGTTTTCCACCTCCTTCCAGTGAGACTATCAGGGAAAGCAGTTATGATCCAGATCCTGGCATTTCTACAATGCTTTCCTTAGAGGATGTGGCTACATATAAGTCCAGGAAAGTCTGTTACATTTGGAGGGGTATTGAAGTGATAATAGTGATTGATAAACCCTGTACAAAAATTTAAGGCTTCTTAAAGCAAGGACTACATATATTTTGCAATTTTATAAATGAGGATTTGTGTTTGTGTGTGTGTACGTGTGTGCCTAAAGTAAGTGTCTCCTGTGGATCTGAATTGGAAATTTGAACTTGGAAATTATTTCAGTTTTTCATTTAAAACTAGATTATGTGCTAATTCCAACAACTTTAATTTTTTTTTTTTAAGTAACCATTTGGCTAATGATGAAAGGATTTCAATTGACACTGTGAAATACTGACATAACCCTATAAGAGTATAATGAACAATGAATGGAATGTGGGCTTTTGATCATGCAGAGCTGCATTTGGGAAAGCATGTTTGCTCTGTATGGGTGGCAGTGTTTGGAAACATTTCATGATAATGCTTGAGTCATTAAGCAAGTCAGCCAGACTGATCTTAGAAGCAATATCCAGGAAAGTAACACAACCTCACTATTTCCTCTTAGCTGTTCAAGAATTAACAGCATTCCTTTAATCAAAATCAAATCTAAAGACCAAATCTTTTCAATAATTGTGTTGAGAAAAATTTTCAAAAAACTATATTTGCTAATAGCAATAATCTAAACATGGGTTGGAAAATTCATTATTTGAAGAATAATTTGAGTTATTTTACTTAAAATAGATATGACAAAGTTCCACCATCCTAGAAATAAAGACAAATTTTTTTTTTCTGTTTCAGGAAAAAAATCATGTCCTAGGATTCTCAGACTCAATACCTTTTATGGAAAAAATTATGATAGAAAATTTGGTAGTAAATAATGTAGATTTCACTTTACCATTAAAGAAAATGTCCATATCAAATTTAAGATTTTTTTCATTTAAAATATCTGCCAAAAGGATAGTCTATGTACATCTGCTAAATCTTTAGATTTTGATTTGAGTCAGTTCATTGATTATCCTGTGGTTAAATTATCATCTGCATCCAATTATCAAGTCGTTTAATACAAAATTAACTGTTAGGATAGTATTTACATAATCTTAAGGTTTTATGAGTTAATTTTGTCATAATGACTAATAATGTAATTTATATTTACCATTCAACATACTGTAAAAAATCGGTGATTGGGGGCTTAACAATGTGGGTAATAAATAATAGACATGGACTATATTATATAATACATGTGTTTCATTAAAAAATATGTGATTCCAGTATTTTGTGAGCCAGAACATGAATTATATTTCCAATACCACCTCGTAAATTTATAAAATAGAATGTGTTATATTACCCAAATGCTCTCTTTCAAAATGAAGAAATCTAACAACATACTTTTGTTAGTGCACATCTTTCAAATTTTAACAATATAGCCTTTCTTTAAAGTATATTGAGTGTAATTAATTAATGACATATACGGTTTTTTAGACTGAAAACTCTAGACCCTTTTAGAAAAACTTAAGTAAAGTTGGAGATAAGCACTTATTTTCCAAATTGAACTCTCAATATCAACAATGAAAATTTTAAATACTCAGATTAAAATTAAGAAAATAGGAAATATTTTTCTATGAAAACATAATGTAGATCATCAAGTATTTTAAAATCCCTGTTTAGTTCCTCACATCAATTCCTAAATTTTTTTTTTTTTTTTTTTTTTGGTACTGGGGATTGAACCCAGGGGCACTCCAACACTGAGCCACATCCCCAGCCATATTTTGTATTTTATTCAGAGACAGGGTCTCACTGAGTTGCTTCGGGCCTCGCTAAATTGCTGAGGCTGGCTTTGAACTCACTATCCTCCTGCCTCAGCCTCCCAAGTGCTGGGATTACAGGCTTGCACCACCGCACCCGCCCAATTCCTAAATTATTGATACATGTATTTTATATTTCAAACATGCATATTTATATGTATCTATTTCTATAAACATAAATTTTCCAAGAGTAAAAATACTATTTTAGTAAAATAGGTATTAATATTTTAAGGAAAATCTGATCTTAAAAGTTTGATGAACTCATGCTAGATTGCCATGCACAAAGATCACTAATTTAAACATATCTTGAGCAGGGCTGGGGATATAGCTCAATTGATAGAGTGTTTTCCTTGCAAGCACTAAGGGCCTGGGTTCAATCCCCAGCACTGCAAAAAAATAAAAATAAAATAAAATAAAATATATATATATATATACATATATATATATATAGCAGTATAAGAAAGGGGCCATTTTTCTATCATCTCAACCAATTAGAATAGCATAAATTTTAAAATCATTGCAATCAAAATGAAAAATAGTTCAGTGCTTCATTAATTTACAGTTACTTCATTATTGGTGCATATTATTTTTCATCTGTTTTTTTCTTCTTCTGTTATTTCTGTCTTTTGGTATACATTAAATGACTTGGCTTTCATAGCCAGAATCTAGTTCATCTTTTAGGGAAGGCCAAGGACACAATAAGAAATAGAAAATAGAGTATGCAAATACAGGGTGGCATAAAGTTCCCTTACATAGCAGCAGGTAGAATACCAGGTGATGGTGTCTCCTTCAACAGGTTAATAGTGTAATTTTGCCAGTAGAGCACTGAAATTCACAGTACCTTTATTGGCAGATTGCCACACATTGTATACAAAACTTCAAGCATGCCTGTACAAGGAACTCAGAGGCATTAAGTGGCTCCTTTCATTCTTTGAGGATTTTTTCCCTTAATTTTGCTAAAACTCAAAGTAAAGTTCTGCTAAGTTGTCATTCTTATCCATATTCATTTATGGATAAGTGGCTGGAAGTGTGACCTAGCTTTCCGTTTCCAGGAGCAGAACTCTGAGAAATCAGCCTTCCTGCCACATTCAGGCCCCTTGACTCAGGTAAACTGATGCCACATAAAGAGATTCATGTGACCAAGCTTCAATCAATCAGAGAACCCATTTCTCACTTCTGTGATTAGTCTAGAATGAGCATATGGCCCAATCAGAACAAATTAGAGTTTATTTCCTTCTTCATATGGGATGCTAATAAAGAAGGATGCATCCCTGAAACTGCAGTGGTTCCTTAACTAAAAGAGTGGTCTGCATTTTTATGTAATTAAGTGCAAGCTTTGTGGTTCCTTCCTTGGGGAATTACTGGTTTATAAAGTCATACTATACTAACACATTTCATTCATTGTTAAAATTCCCACCTCAAAAATACACTAGATTCTCCAGTTTTTATGGGTTTGGGTCTTTCTTTTTCCATTGCTTTCTCTATCTTTTAATACAGTATCACAATCATTGCTCATTTTAATTTTTGACATATATTGACATTGTTATTTTTTATCTTTCATAATTTTTCTTGCTGTTCTTTCACTTTTATTGTCTCAGTAGTATGTCAGTAGAATTTTAGAATCATTTGCCATGGTTCCTAAAATAGTATTTGGATTTTTATTATAACTGCATTAAATACATAAATTAATTGATCACCCTACTGTGATAGAGAACATTAAAAGTTATTCCTCCTATCCAACTGCACTTCTGTATCCATTTACCATCCTTTCTCCATCCCCCTTCCTTCCCTTCCCAGCATTATTTTATTTTGGTGAATTTATTTTTTCTGTTATACTACTTTAGCACATAGAGTGAATATATTAGAATTTGATGTATTTCTTCTTATAAAACATTTGTTCTAATAATTATGCTAAATCTTTTATGTTTAATTTTAGACAATTGCTTTCTGTAAACCTTAAGAAATTTGCCTCATCTTTTCTCGAATTCATCAGGTGTGTGTGTGTGTGTGTGTGTGTATGTGTGTGTGTAGAATTGCTTAACATTTCCAAGAAAATGTTACATAGCAATGGTAGGGCATATCTGTTTTATTTCTAACATTAAAGGAAATGTTTCAAGAATTTCAAATAATATTATATGACTGTTTCAAACTGAATTCACAATGAACGTAGATGGTTGGATTGGGAAGGAAAGTCTTACAGCAAGCCTAAAAACCTGTTTTCTACAAAGGATGGTATATAACCAAAAGCTCTCTAGACACTTTGATAAACTGGAGAATGCACTGTTAACTGAAGGGAGACCACTACTAACACTAGTATTAGTGCTGGAAAAAATCAGGTATTCTCTTTAGATCAAAATTATAGTTTTTGATATAAATGTTGGAAAATCTATGAAAATGGGTGAAGTTATATTGTAGTAACTAACAGTTTAAAAATATGAATTATTTACAGCAACTAGGTTTATTTCTCACCCATTCCACATACCCATCACAGGTTGACTGTGGCTCTGCTGATTTCATACTACATGTTATAGCCATTGCAGTCTGACAGAACTGCAGGAGAGGAGAAAGAAAATGTGGCAAATCATCCAGTGGTTCTTAGGCCAACAAAAGCCAATAACATTTCGCCTGCCAAAAGAGTCAAATGGCCAAGACTAATATCTGGGAAGTTGGAAAGAATAATTCTTCTCCAGACAGAGATAGAAAATAGCAACTAATTGAACCTGTAGCAACTACCTCATAATGTATGTGATATAAGTGAATAAGAGGCAGATTTGGGTTGTGGACCACCATTTTGCAAACTTTATTTCATGCTCTTTAATTCTAAATTCCAACTCTGAAATCATATGACTAATGGTCTCCAATTCACTAAATAAAAATATGCCTTTGGTTACAGCTACAAACTTTCCACTGTCCTTTGGAAAATAGAAGCAGAACTCCACAACAGCCTTTGGTGGCCTTCTGGAAGACTCATTGAACCATAAATTTTAAGTGATCATTTAACAAAAACTAGCACTCAGATGTTTTCCTGAAAGTCAAGACAAACACACAATCTCATTTTTTCCACCCTACAAATTGTCTAAATTAGTTTAAAAATCCAAACCACTAGGCTTATTTATTTCTAGCTATTACATAGAACAGATACATTAATTTTAAACTGTTTCCCTAATCAAATAATGGCCTTCGCCGGGCACAGTGGCACACGCCTGTAATCCCAGTGGCTTTGGGAGGCTGAGGCAGAAGGACTGCGAGTTCAAAGCCAGTCTCAGCAACTTAGCAAGGCCCTAAGCAACTCAGTGAGACCCTTCTCTAAATAAAATACAAAATATAGCTGGGGATGTGGCTCAGTGATGGAGCGCCCCGGGGTTCAATCCCAGTACCAAAAAAAAAAAAAAAAAAAGAAAGAAAGAAAAGAAAGAAAAGAATGGCCTTCAAAAATAGCCAGCATGTTTCAACAAAATAAAATCTATCAATTTATCACCTGTCAACATTTCTCCTTAAATGTTTACTTCACCTTGCTAAGGTCATTGTCTGAGAGAAGTTTGATGAAGCAATGCAGTTTTTAAAAAAAAAAGATTATGTAAGTCACCACAATGGGCAATAAGAAGTTCCACTTATGTCTCTTTGTTTATGTATTTATAGCTGATCCATAAAACATAAAATGGCATATATTAATGGGATGTTATGTTTCAATACACCTATACACTGTATAAATCACATTAAACATATTTACCTCCTCAAACATTTATCCTGTCTTCATGTTGAAAACTTGCAAAATCTTTTCCTCTATTTTTTTGAATTGTCAGCACATTGTCATCATAGTCACTCTACTGTGCAATAGCACAACAGAGCATGTTTCTGTATGACTGTAATATCATCAGTATTTCTCTACTCCTACCCCCACCTATGCTCTGTGGCCTTCGTTAACTACTGTTCTATTTTCAACTTCTGTGAAATAAATGTTTTTAGACTCCACAAATGTGTAAAATTATCTAATATTTGTCTGTCTGTGCCTGACTTATTTCTCTTGCCATGATGATCATGATCTCCAACTCTATTCTTCTTGTAAATGACACCATTTCATTCTTTTTATGGCTGAATAGCATTTGTGTGTCTGTATATCACATTTTCTTTATCCATTCATCAGTTGATGGACACTTGGGTTGTTACCCTTTCTGAGCTATTGTGAGTAGTGCTGCAATAAAGGGGGGGCATGCCCATGTCTCTTTGACATGCTGACTTCATCTGATAACATTGGGATGGCTGGATCATATGCCAATTCTAGTTTTAATTTTTTGAGGAATCTCCATACTGTTTTCCATAATGGCTATACCCATTTATGTTCCCCAAAATGTGCAAATGTTCCCTTTTCTCCACATCCTCACCACCATTTGTTATTAGTATTTTTGATAAGCCATTTGCTGTGGTGAGGTGACAACTCATGGTGGTTTTGATTTGCATTCTTCTGAAGGTTAGTGATACTGAGCATTTTTTCATGGACCTTTTCAAAGAGGGACTTGTCAGAGTCTCAGAGAATGCTGTCAGTGAATAGCTTATAGCTGCCAGCTCTTTCAGGATGACCTCAGTTGCAGCAGAATGCTCCACTCAAGGTTATGCTCCATCCACAGCTGCCAACAGCCAATGACTAATAGATATGAAGGTATGTCCATCAGTCTGGACATGGTGTGGAAAGAACTCCCAATCCTGACCCAATTTGGAACAATTCTGATGGGATAGATAAACCATGGTGCTCCATGATGGAATAGCCTAAAGCACATGGGCAGATGTACACCCTCTCTCTCTGTCAAGTTCAACGGCTATCCCCTCCCTTCTCTTTCCAAAAGTTTGGATCCCAAGGAAATATCCGAGAAAAGTGTACCATAGGCTAAACTATTTCAGCATTTTCCTTGAAAGGAATCCAATCTAATATACTCTTTGAGTATTATTTTTTATTTTGTTGTCTGAAGATAAGAAAAGTCAGAAATTTTAAATATCTATAAATTAATATTCACAACTAGGATAAAACTTACACTAAAATTTGAAACCTGTAACTTGATTTTTTAGGAGAAAAAGATAAGGAAACTATCTTACTGTGTACACTCTTATGGTAAGAATTACTAATCATTTTTAAGCTTACATATTGATTACATTGATTATATTTTTATCCCATTTAATTATGTTATTTAACTTTTTATATTGATTTTCTTGTCAATTTGGTATTAATTAGTGAAGCCTGCATTGCTCCATAGACAAGAATTTCACTGTTATATTGTTTGAATCTCTCAATATGTGGCCTTGATCACAAAGGTATATACCCAAAAGATTATATCTTTTGGGAAGATGTAATCTTCCCAAGTGGGTGGGTTGGGAAAAGGGCAGAGAAGTGGTGGTTTTATTCTGGTGATGATATTGCTATAATTATTATAAGACTATTGGCTTTTTAAAAATCATTATATAAGAGATGGCAGTATAGTCCAGTGGAAGAGTATATGCTTAGAATGCTTGTCTCTGGGTTTGAACCCCAGCACCACCACCACCACAAAAAAAAGCAAAATCATTATATGACAAGGAAGAAAGAATTTAGTTATAAATCTATCAGGGCTTTCTCAGTGAGCACACTGTGTTATATATAGAAATTTTCCCTAAAGCCTTTGAATGGCTCTATTATAATTGACACACAACTGCTATACCTTTAGCATTTCATTTGAATCTTGAACTGAATATATTACAGAGTCTATTTTCTGTTCAGGAGAACATGACACAAAATTACACTATTTTACAAATGCCCACAGTAAAGTAAGAACTATAAATGTATTATTCTACTTTATTTTCTTTTGATTTCCATAAAATTGTTATTTTCATTTTGTTCTTTTTATTGTGATTGGCATGATTCTTTAGGAATTTTCAAATTAAAATTAATGACTAATTTTTTTCAAATAAATTGCACTGTTTCTAGTAACATTCTCCACAAAATATATGAGGGTTTTAATGCCAAGAATGCAAAGATAGGATAATATGCTGTGTGGTACTGATGCCAGTTGGATATAAAATACATGGTAAGATAAAATCTTGTCAGATGAATTTAAAAGACAGTTTTTGTTTATAAATTATGAAATACAAATGGTTAAAAGAGAAATATTGCTGAATATTTTTATTTGTCAGTGTTCCCTAATAAAATACTCACTATAAAAAAAATCAGATTTTTTCACTCTCCATGACTTCCATTTGGTGTCTAAAATAGTCAATCTGGAAATATCTATAAGCATGTACTTCTAATTTTAAATTCATGGGAATGAAACTAGAAATTGGATCATTGCATATTCATATTTTGCAAGGCTGCAAAATTAAATCATTACTTTAAAATTTTATAATTGGAGGCAAACATGTCTTCATGCTTTAGTATTATATATATATGATAGAGTGACATTATAGTCAATTTTACACATATTTGCTTTTCCAAATTCATTTAATGCTATTAATCTTTTGTTTCCCCCACAATCTGTAAAATATTAATTGTTGTTTTCCACTTATAAGTACTGGCATTGTGTCCCAAAATTTTCTATATACTAATAGCTAAATTTGGAAAAATAGGATTAAATCATATAAATTGAGGAAAAATGAAGTCAATTCCTTTAATAATTCCACATGGATTATATTCAGGAATAGGGAAGTTAATCTATGAAGAAAGTCATAATTCTGAGAAGATTCTCAAATCCTATCATCCCCAGAATATGAATGGCAAAATATGTAGGAAAGAATGAACTCTGAAAACACAACAGGATTTGAATACTACTGCCTGTGGAACCTTGAACAAATTTCTACTCACTGCCATGCTTTTAAAAGGAAGTTAGGGAATAATGATAAAACATACATGAGTGATCTGTTGTAGAGGGTAAATTTCCTAACTCATGAATTTGGACATACAAGTCATTCCAAATTATTGGTTTGTCTGTTTTTCCTTTTTTCTTCTCCTCTTTCTTCCTTTATAATATGTTGGTGGTTAAGAGTTCTATGTCAGAATATTTGGATTTAAATGCTGTTCTGCTGTTTAACAGCTATAACAATTGGCAAACATCTTCAAATCCTCTGTGCTTCCATTTCCTCTTCTGTAACTTGACAATATCAGCATTGCTTTATAGAACTTTCTGAGTTCAAATGAGTTAGTGCCTTAATGAACTATGCCTGATCCATAATAAGAGTTCTAATTTTAGATATTCTTAATAATTAGAAACAGAGGTGGTATTTACCAGTAACAAAGTATTTTCTATATCTGATGTGGGTTAAATAGTGCTCCCACCAAATTCATGTCCACCAAGGACTTGAGAATGTGATGGTACCTGAAAGCTGAATTTCTATTGATGAAATTAAGGCAAGGATGAAGATGAACTTATACTGAATTATGTCATGTCCTAAATCCTGGGACTGTTATACAAGACAGAAAGTGATCTACAGGAATACTGAGAAGAAACCAATGTGAATGTGAAAGCAGAGATTGTAATGATGGGCTCACAAGCCATTGTTGGCAACAACCAGAAGGTAGGTGAGAGGCATGGCACAGTTTCTTCCTCAAAGTCATCAGAAGGTGCTGACCTTGCCAACACCTTGATTTTGGATTTCTGACCTCCTGAATTGTGAGAGAAAACATTTCTAATGTTTCAAATGACCTCATTTGTGGTAGTTTGTTATGATGACCTTAGGAAATTAACATAATTAATATAGTAGCCTATCTTATTTTCTACATAGAACAAACTTGAGAAGTGAGTATTTTTACTTGGAAATTCACATTAAATTAGTGTAAGTGGATTTTGATGTATACCCATGTCAAAAGCAAGGCTTTGGCACCTCTACATGCTTATATAACCCTTATAACACTGGAGACTGGTGTTAAAAAACCACTTCCAGTACACATCATCTCTCTTTGAACTTTGAGGTTCTCACGTGGGATGTATTAAAATCATTGTTTCTTAATACACTGGGTCAAGATGACTATTCCATTTAGAAGAGTCACTCTCCAAAATCTTAGAATATATTCATTTACAAAAGTTTGACTGTCGAAATGGCCATTCTACCAAAAGTGCTGTACAAATTTAATGCAATTCCTATTAAAATTCTAATGATGTTCTTCATAAAAATGGAAAAAGCAATCATGAAATTTATTTGGAAAGTAAGAGGCCTAGAATAGCTAAAGGAATCCTCAGCAAGAAAAGCAAAGCATTTCTTAAATTATACTACAGAGCTATAGTAACAAAATGGCATGATATTGACACTGAATCAGGGATAAAGACCAATGGAATAGAATTGAAGACACAGAGGCAAACTCACATAAATACCATTATCTCACACTGAACAAAGGCACCATAAAAATACATTGGAGAAAAGATAGCCTCTTCAACAAATGGTGCTGGGAAAACTGGAAATCCATATGTACTAGAATGAAATTAAACCACTCTCACACCTAGCTCAATACTCAACTCAAAGTGGATCAAGGACCTAGCCATTAGACCAGAGACTTTGTGCCTATTAGAAGAAAATGTAGGACCAACTCTCCATCATGTCAACCTAGGAACTGAATTCCTCAACAAGACTCCTAAAATGCAAGAAGCATAATTAAGAATCATTAAATGGGATGGTATCAAACTTAAAAACTTCTACATAGCAAAGGAAATAATCAATAATGTGAAGAGAGTCTACAGAATGGGAGAAAATCTTTGCCACCTGCAAGTATATCTCCAGATACACAAAGAACACAAAAACTTAACATCAAAAAAGCAAATAACCCAATCAAAAATGGGCAAAAGAACTGAACAGACACTTTACAGAAGAAAACATACAAATGGTCGACAAATATATGCAAAAATGTTCAATATCTACAGCAATTATAGAAATGCAAATTGAAACTACACTGAGATTCCATCTCACTCGAGTCAGAATGGTAATTATCAAGAATACACTTAACAATAAATGTTGGTGAGGATGGGGGGGAATGGTAAATTCATACATTGCTGGTCAGACTGCAAAGTGGTGCAACCACTCTAGAAAGCAGTACAGAGATTCCTCAGGAAACTTGGAATGGAACCACCATTTGACCCAGTTATTCCACTCCTCAGACTATACACAGAGGACTTAAAATCAGCATACTATAGTGACACAGCCATATCAATGTTTATAGCAGCTTAACTCACAATAGCTAAGATATGACACCAACTTAGGTGCCCTTTGACAGATGAATGGATAAAGAAAATGTGGCATATATATCCAATGGAATATTACTCAGACATAAAGAAGAATGAAATTATGACATTTGCTGGTAAATGGATGGCACTGGAGACTATCATGCTAAGTGAAATAAGCCAATCCCAAAAAGCCAAAGGCTGAATGTTTTCTCTGAAATGCAGATGCTAACACACAATAAGCGGGTGTGTGGAAGAATATAATTTATTGGATTAGACAAAGGGGAATGAAGGGAAGGAAGGGGGGATGGAAATATGAAAGGCAATGAAATGAATCAGACATAACTTTGCTATGTTCCTATATGAATACATCACCAGTGTAACTCCACATCAAGTACAACCACAAGAATGATGTTACACTCCATGTATGTATAATATATCAAAATACATTCTACTGTTATGTATAACTAAAAAGAACAAAAAAATTTTTTTTAAAGTTTGAATCTAATGAAATCCCACCAAAGTTTTCACACTGTAAATGGAAACTTTTAACAACGTACTTTCTTTCTTTCTTTTTTTTTTTTCTTTTTTTTTTGGAACCAGGGATTGAACTCAGGGGCACTCAGCCACTGAGCCACATCCCCAGCCCTATTTTGTATTTTATTGAGACAAGGTCTCACTGAGTCGCTTAGGGCCTCGCCAAGTTGCTGAGGCT
Source organism: Glaucomys volans (assembly GCA_020662805.1). NCBI lineage: Eukaryota > Metazoa > Chordata > Mammalia > Rodentia > Sciuridae > Glaucomys > Glaucomys volans. The sequence goes on from JAJEJO010000780.1 coordinate 245,740, forward strand.
GGCTTTGAACTCCCTGTCTCAGCCTCCCGAGTCACTGGGATTACAGGCATGCGCCACCGTGCCCAGTTTAACAATGTACTTTGTTGAATCACATATGTTAAGTAAGATCCAGTTAAGAAATGAATCAACAGATTGATTATGAATATATTTTGTGTGGAGATTCAAGAACCAAAGTCATTTTTATATGTTCTTTACAGAGTAACAATATCTTCATTTAAATCAAAACTCAGAAGCAGTCTGGATGTCCCATTGCTTTTAATAACAATATGAAAATTAACCTATTGGCCCAGTATTATGGCACACACCTATAGTCCTAGTGACTTGGGAGGCTAAGGCAGGCAGATTGCAGGTTCAAAACCAGCTTCAGCAACTTAGCAAGGCCCTAAGCAACTTAGCAAGACCCTATCTCAAAATAAAACACAAAAAGGGCTGGGTTTGTGGCTCAGTGGTGGAGCACCCCTGCAGGTTCAATCCCTGAAAAGAAAGAAAGAAAGAAAGAAAGAAAGAAAGAAAGAAAGAAAGAAAGAAAGAAAGAAGGAAGGAAGGGAAGGAAGGAAGAGAAAGGAAGGAAGGAAGGAAGGAAGGAAGGAAGGAAGGAAGGAAGGAAGGAAGGAAGGAAGGAAGGAAGGGAGGGAAAGAAGAAAGAAAGAAAGAAAGAAAGAAAGAAAGAAAGAAAGAAAGAAAGAAAGAAAGGAAGGAAGGAAGGAAGAGAGAGAAGGGAGAGAGGGAGGGAGGGAGGAAGGAAGAAAATTAACCTGTAAAAGTTAGTTTGGATCACAAATATGAAACCCAAAGTTGAATATTCAATCTATTATTTTTTCAATATTTCACATATTTTCATAAATGTAAAAGTTGAGGAATTCACAGATATTTTCATAATTATACTTCTAACAACTATAATATTCTAAACACTACATAAGACTTTTCAATTTTAAAAAAGTCTGAAACTCCATCCTAATGTAGGGGGATTTAATTGACTAGATTTCTTAGTGGTTATTACATTTAAAGTGAAATTAGCACTGTAGAATTGGAACATGTTAAAATTATGTCAGTTAGTTTTCATCTTAATTATAGCATGCTAGGAAAAGAAATTAAAAAATCATTTGGACAGCTGTATTTTAATAATAGGGATTTGAAATTATTTTAGAGATCATTTGTTATCTTTTCATAGATTATATCTTCTCTAAGATTTCATTTATTTGACAAATAATTAACAAGGGGCTTGCACAACTGCAATATCCTTCAACAATAATATTTAAAAATATCAAACTATGGCACTAATAACCAACATCAACAACAGACATGAGACACTTAAAATCATTGCTCTATTTCAGAATATTTGTTTATATACAAATCAATCCTAAATATAGGCAATTAACAGTGAAATAAAGTACATGAGAGATAACCTTCTGCTAATTAAACAAAATGAAATCAATCATAAATAAAGCTTAAAATATAAAATATACCCTATTGAAACTTTAAAGGAAGGGAAAATATTTTTAATAAAAATTATGTATCTGAGCAATCACCATGTAGAAAATTCCCATTAAACAGGTAAGCTAGAATTCATGGTTCATTCACCAAAAGAACACAGCCTAATATGAGGTCCTATTGAACACCTAAGATTAGGGTGTCTTGGGTGGTTATGGTTAAACACACACACACACACACACACATACACACACACTCTCAGAGACTATGAAAGAAATATTTATTTTTTAAAAAGTATAGATTTTATGAAAAAGTTTCTCTGCAAAAGTGAAAAACCATAACACTAATATGCTAATCTAAATGATATTACATTAAAATGTGAATCTAGATTAATAAATTTTAAAGTTGAAGTCTATGCCTGATCTGCCAGCATTAACTTTTTTATCATAAAGACTTTTTTGTTTGTTTTCCTACAGTTTTATTGGTGGCTTATCATTGTACATATCGATGCATGAAGTCTTTTTGACTAAGAAGATTCTTTCAGGTGTTAGTTCATGTGTGCAACTTAACTACAATAGCTAGATGAAATGGAATTTTGCCTACAAAAAAGATAAAAGATTAATTTACACATAGTTTAAGATTAATGAAAGATTAAATGTGTATATTAATATCTATTTTGAAACAATTTTATCTAATGATTTTAATTTAGACATGTGCGGGCAGTTTCTCCAGTCTGATAACTAATAGATTTTAGAACAACATAACAAGAAAATCAAAGTACCCATATATGTATTAGAAGGATATATTGCATTGTATTACATGTAACAACTTCTTAGTTAATATTACCCAGAGGAGCTCACTGCTTTATCATTTTACACTTTAGCATCTTTTAATCTCCTATTCCAAAAATGTGAAAAAATACTAAAAGTATACTACACAGGCATGGAAGCTAATGGCATCTATTTGTTCTCTAGAGATAATTAGCTTCCCAGAAGAGTTTAGGTAAGTGCTTTAATGTGATTACAGTCGAGAATGTGAAGTTTCAAAGTGAAGACTGGATTTTGAGCCCACTAACGTGACTTCTGGGCACTTAGCAGGCAGGAAAGTCACAGGTAGGCCTTTGAATAAAATGATAGAGCACCTGCCCTAGAAATGAAGTCAGTCATCTGGTCTAGCACAGCTCCTAGGCTCTAGGCTCTAACTCTGCCACCACTCACAGAATCACTTTGAGAAAAGAAGCCCAGTCGTCCTTCATATCCCCTACATCCAGTTTTCTTTCTCCTTTTCCTTGCCCCAATCCAGTATCTCTTCATCTGAGTTCTTTTTCTCTTTATTTGGGCTGTGATGCCCTAAAGGTTCATTCTAGCCCTGTCATATAATGAAGGGATTTGATGATCTACTAAAAAAGCTAGACTGAAATCTCTCCTTAGCAACACAACAAGAGTCTGTTCTTCCTTGAAGATGAGAAATACCAACGCTGAGTAAGAAAATGATCAATAGTTCATTTTCTTCCTGAAAGAAAATGACTTCAGTTTCTTCCTAGTGCCTGATTTTCTAAATCAACATTATTGACAATGCAGTCCTTCACCATTACAAGTGAAGACAAAAGGTGTCTTATTCTTCCTCTGGCATTAAAAAACAAAACAAAACAAAACAAAACACAGGTGTTCACACATGCATTCATCATCTTGTACTTCAGCTTTTTTAGGGGAACTTTCCATTATCTAAGAATTCCCTCCTTTTCTACACAAAACTGCTTACTTCTATGGAACTGAGATGATACTGTCATTCAATCTCTTGTCAATTTTTAACACCATTGCTTCTACCCTCAATCAAAAACTCCAATTCATGATCAGTCCAATGGCAAATTTTTGAATCACTCAGCATATTGGGAAAAATCCCATGTGTGCAGTGATTTGTCTGGAAGCCCATGAACTCCAATCAGACCTGGGTCATCAGCCTTGATGAGAAATGTATCTATGGCTCCCTGGTTGGTTTTTCATCCATAGTCCACAACAATTATTCCAAACCTTCATGTTTTCCTCAAACCTTACACCTGCAATGTAATACTTCCCAATACTTCCCTTGCTTTCTCTTCTCAGATGATTTCAACTATTATATCACATAATTAAAAAATTGAACTCTCCCTATTACTCACTCAACTCTAGCCCACTGGTTTCCTTTCTATTCCACCACTTGAACTTAAATTTGCTCAGCTGTTATTCTGTCAAAAAAAAAAAAAAAACTCAACTTTGACTACTCTTTTAAAAAGTGTAAGCCCTTTTATACCTTGATACTTAATGCTGCTTCCTCACCTCTGTATTTCCTTATATAGTACTCAAAAATCTTATAACATACTAACATACTTTGCAATTTACTTAATGATGATATTTGATATTATTATTATTATTTCTTTTTTTCCCAGTAGAATGTAAGCATAACAATAACAGGTATTGGGGGATTGGGGATTTAGCTCAGTGGCAGAGCGCTTGCCTCAAAGACGGGTATTTGACTACCTTATGCAACCCAAAGCCAGAACACAAAAACCTTTCAACAAATATTTACTAATACTGTTAAGATATGTTTCATTAAAAAGGGAACTATAAAAAGGAAATTAAAGATTTCAAACTACCTATTAAACAATGATCAAAAGAAAACCATATTGCAAGATTATAGAACAACTAAATGAAAACTGAAAATGAAATTTACATTTTTAGGAACTTATGTCACAAAACAGGAAATACAAAACAACAAGTAAAACAACTCATTAGACATTCAAATCAAGAAATTTGGGGGGAGGATAATAGACTAGAGTCAAAGAAACAAAAAAGAAAGGAAATGATAAAAATAGCAAAGATGAACAAAAGAGACAGAGAAGATGACAAAAATCTTTGAAGAAAATAGATAAAATATATAAAGTTATGGCAATAGAAATCAAATTTAAAAGGAAGATGATTTAAAGATATAAACTACATGACAAAGGGAGAAATATCTCTAGATAATAGGAATTAACATGTTCCAGAATATAAAACAATTACACATTAATAAATCAAATAATCTAGGTAACAGAGATGAAGTCCTAGAAAACATGAAATTGCAATATTGGCATAAGAAGAAATAGGAAACTTGAATCGATGGATAGCTTTTTTAAAAAATTGAAAGTGAAATCAACACCTGCTAATTAAAAGTGCTCTGAAGGCCCAAATGAGTTTTATTGAACAACAATAAACAGATTATTTCCTACATATTCATAATATTGAGAAAATAGAAAAAAGAAAGATATTTAGCATATTTTAAACTAATTTAACTCTGATCTCAAAGCTATAAAAACACGTTAAAGGCTGGGGATATGGCTCAGTGGTGCAGTGCTTGCTAACATGCATGAGTTATAGGTTAGCTTATGATCTGGTAACAAAAGCTTTCTAATCTCAGTAATTTAAAGCAATAGAGATTTATTTTTACTCACACTGCAAGTCTGTTATGAGTCTCATGGAGGGTTTTCTTTATTGTCTCCACATCTTCACACAGGCTGTCAAATATGATCCATAATATTGCTGCTCAGTGTGGTAGATGAAAAGAATGTTCTGAAGGATCTCACCAATAATCCAATGATTTGGGCCAGTAGTAATAGATTTCACCTCTGTCACATGGATCCACACTATCATTTGCCCAAAAGGCAGAAAGCTAGAGATCTTTTATAAGGGGTATTAATGATAACCCCTCTGGTCATTTGGTTCACTCTCCCTCATACATTTAAGCTACATCCAATCCAAAAGTTTCATGTGGTGAGAGTATCAACCTCAAATCCAAGTGCCTCTTGGTAATGTGTTGTAGTCACTACATCCAGTCCATATGGGACTCCTCTCAATCCAGAGACGCACAAACTATAAGTCTGTCTCCCACAGTGCCAGTTTACCTTGGTGGAACACGGTCATGAGAGTCACTTCACAAAGGTGGAAGAAAGGGAAACATATAGCAGATATTGGTCCACTGTAATTCTGAAGTATGCGTAGTAAACACATAAGAGCTAGCAAAATGATAGCAACATTTTCACATGGTTTCACACAGGAATTTACACAAGTCTGTCATGGCAATATTTGTGGTTTTGGAAGTCATATCATCTAGGAGAAATTACTGGGGAAATGGAAAATTAAAACACGGTAGACACATGTTATGAAATACAATGCTGTATAAGAAACTAAATACAGGGCTGGGGTTGAGACTCAGTGGTAAAGTGCTTGCCTAGCATGTGTGAGGCACTGGGTTCAATTCTTAGCACCAAATATAAATAAGTAAATAAAACAAAGGTCCATCAACAACTAATAAAAATATTTTTGAAAAAAAAGAAATACATGAGAGCAACATAAATGTATCCCAGAAACAGTGTTCAGTGAATAAAGAAATAAAACATTCTTCTAAGTTAAAGAGAATAATATTATACATTTTCTAATAATTTACTTTTTTTTCCTTTTTTTGGTACCAGGGATTGAACACAGGGGCTACATTGCCAGCCCATTTTATTTTTTGAGACTGGATCTCGCTAAGTTGCTTAGGGTCTTGCTAAGTTGCTGAGGCTGGCTTTGAATTTGTGATCCTCTGGCCTCAGCCTCCTGACCTCCTGGGATTACAGGGGTACACAACCATGCCTGACTAATAATTTACTGACTTTTAAGGACATATAGCAAACATATAAGAGAAAGGTTTATCTAAGAAATGGAAGAGGGGAATTGGAGAGAAAACGGTCTTGCATCAATTGATAATGACAATACTCAGTGAACTGCATTGCTGGTTTACCTCAACTCTTAGGAACAAAAGACAATAATAAGTACTAATAATCAGAGAATATATGAGCAATATAATGGAATACAATAAGAAGTAAAATTAATTCACAGCAAAGAGCAAAACATTTTAAATCAACGTGATAAATTAGATTTATCAATTATACACAACAAACAGATGAAATGTTATGTAGGAATTTTCCTTACATCTTTGTGGAAAATTGATACACAAGTACAGAATTTTTTTTCTAAGTGGTTTTCACTGTACATTTATAGTTAACATTGGATGATGGTGTCAGGATTTCCTCCTCTAAAAATGGGTCTGATAGTCCATCCCACTATATTGGTTTGTTATTTTTTTGTCAGGTTTTGTTTTTCTTTGGTTTTGCTTTGTGGTCCTCAAAAAAGCAAAGAGGCTGGCATGAGTAGGCCACACTCCTGGATGATTCTGGAAAACAGACTTGCCTCTGCAATGAAAACCTAACATCATTGACCAGGTCAAGTCCCACAACACAAGAGGTATTTAAAGCAGATAAAACTTAATTATAATGTGCAAACTTAGTTTCAGTGCTATGGTTAGACCTGTCTGCTGGAAAATCTGAGACCATGCTTTAGGAGCATAGAAAGCAAAAGCAGGTGGGGATCTTGAATCCTGGATTATTTATATTCATCACTTCCCTGTCTCCCTCCTTACCTTTATTCTTTTACCTAGCTTTTCATTTCCATTTCAGTGATAATAGCCTGTAGAAGGATGCATCTGTCCAAGTATCAACAGAATTGACTTTTCAATAAAATAGAGCTGCTTGAAAGCTGAAAAATCAATGTTGATTAAAAATTCTGGAATGAGACTTTTATTTCCAACAAAAGCTACTAGAGATTTAAGCATAAGTTAATAAAAAGTAGGGAATTTGTTGAGAAGCAGAATTTAGTGGTATTTTAAAGAAAAGCAATGCTCTTATTTTAATAAAACAATCTCTACAATGTATACTATAAACTAGATGTATATAAAATTTTTGCATAGTATATAAATTCAAACAATATGCCAAGCATTCTAATACATAGAAAGCCACAAGAGCTGAGTAAATTAAATTTAAAAATAGGACAAAAATTTGTCTAAAAATCAATATGTATTTTGCCAAAGCAAAATACTTAATTTGGCAAAGGACTTTCTTACCTCTATTTGACTTTACAGGAAAAAAGCATTATCTTGCATAGGTAATTGAACTTAAAATGTTGAACCAGACATTCAACATTATTGAAGACAGAGATAAAAATATGCTTGCTTATAGAGAACATTTACTTTGCATATGAGGATTTTAAAAGCAGGCCTAGAAACCTAGCTTGATTATTTTCCCTAAGAGTGGAAAAGATAAATTCCCAGAATACTTCATAGTTTAGGAGTTTGGGAAACAGTACCTGATTTCCCTCCAGATCTCTTAGCCATAAGAGAACATCTATAATCTAGCTGTACATGTGAAGCCCTGTATTCTATGAGAAGGCTTCATTGTCAACATATATTTAATTGGAAACCAAGTAATGACTCTCTTATCTAATATCTTCATTATGTCCCAAATTATCAACCCTCTCTTGAACCCATAGTACAGGAAAAAGAAAAAGAAAAAAACTTCTTTTACAGTTCTCTCACCATGCTTATTTTTCAGATTACATACTTAAATTAATTTTTAATTTAAATTTAAAGTCAGTATGTACAGTGAAATTTTACAAACTGTATACATGTGTTGAAATATAAAACAAAAATAATAAAATCGGTTTCAAATGTAAAAAAAGAAATATAAAACATATTCATCTTCCCAAGCATTTGTCATTTCTTTATAGTGAAAACTTAATCTTCATTAAACATTGTTAGTCAAACAGTTTATCTTTCCCAATTTGAGACGTTTGAGGTCTAGTCTTTTTTTTTAGCTTCATTCAATATTCTGGATTTATTTTTATACACTTAATGTTCAGCTAATTTCCTCTTTTGGAATGTCTTTAAAATAATATTAAAAATGAAAATCATTTACACTCAAATAGCAAAATCTTTTATGTATTTTCTCTAATAATAAACAGCATTTTTTGTTTAGGTCTGCCTCTTCCCACTAAAGTTATAAAAACTACACAGTGGTAAAAATAAAACATAAACATAAGCATTAAATACAAAATGTGTGATTCTTTAAATAATGAAAACTGCTTTAAATGAAGACTTGTGTAAGGAAGAATTTCATTCTTTATGTCTTAGCGATTTGGTTGTTGTAACAGAACATCACAGGCTGAATAACTTTTAAAGAGTGTAAACTTATTTCTCACACTTTCAGACTCCGGGAATTCCAAGGTCAGTGTGCCAGATTCAGCCTCTGGTTTCAGTATGGAGCCTTGTTGCTTCATCCTCCATACAGGAGGAATGTTGGGTCCTCAAATGGCAAAAGAAAAGAGACTCATTGCTAAAAACCTTTCTATAGTGTCATTAATCCATTCATGAGGAACCCTCAGGACCTAAAACAGTTCCCATTAGGCCAGACCTTCCAACACTTGCATTGGGAATTAACTTTTCTTTTTCTTTTCTTTTTTTTTTTTTTTTTTTTTTTGGTACTGGGGATTGAACTCAGTCCACCACTGAGCCACATCCCCAGCTCTATTTTGTATTTTATTTAGAGACAGGTTCTCACTGAGTTGCTTAGAGTCTCGCTAAGTTGCTGAAGCTTGGCTTTGAACTTGCGACCCTCCTGTCTCAGTCTCCCAAGTGCTGGGATTACAGGTGTCCACCACTGCGCTGGGTGGGAATTAACTTTTCAACACAAGAATTTTAGAGGATACTTTCAGACTATAGTGCCTCCTATTTTGACAATTGCTCTTATTTTCATTCTGTATGATGGATATGTACCTGTGCAAAGTCTTCCCATTATGTTATATTTTATGAAGTAATTTCTTTAAAATAGCAGAGAATATTATCTGTTTATTAAATTAGATTTATAGTACAATTAATATAACATTTAAAATGTCATTTTTTAAAAAATAAGATTGATGTTTATTTTAGATTAACTTCTATGAGACTGTAGATTAGGGATAATCTGATACATTCATTACCCCACGTTAAATTCAATGAATAGCTAGGCATGGTGGCACATGCCTGTAACCCCAACAGTTGGGGGGGCTAAAGCAGGAGAATTGCAAGTTCAAAACCAGCCTCAGCAATTTAGCAAGGCCCTAAGCAATTTAGTGAGACCCTATCTCTAAATGAAATATTTAAAAAGGACTGGGGATATGGTTTAGTGGTTAAGCACCCCTGGATTCAATCCCTGGTGCCCCCCCCCAAAATTCAATGAATAATTTTATTTCCCTGGTAAATAATAATTTTAGTACTACGTCTATGTATGGCTCAGGAATTTTCCTTCGTTCACTCCTTTCTAGCCAGAGTGCCTGCTAAATTATATACTTAATGCTTATGTATTAAATTCCATGAAAGGATTGATATTGAAAGCCCTCCACAAAGATTCAAAATGGAGGATTAGAGAAAGTTGCTTTCCTGGTTGCTCCATGGTATAAAATCAAGAAATCAGACACATAGCTTCTCAGAAAGATGAGAAGGGGTATCTTTACCAGGAATTAATTTGGGACATTCAAAGCAGATCAGGGCCTCAGGAGGTTGGATATCCCAAGTATCCCTTGCCAGTGCAATCCTCAACCCCACACAAAAATAGTGAACGGATACATCAGTTAAAGAAACTAGCATTTTAAGGAGACCTGAAGTGTGTGGATAGGGAGAGATTGGAGATCAAAGGCATTGCCAGATTAACCATGCCAGAAAGGTGTCATGCACAATATCCTGCATCTCTGCCAGGGAGAACAGAAGAAAGAGCCATTTTGCAGCTGCACCATAGGGACTGGCCAACTGTCAGGGGAAACCGAATCCTGGCAACTGTGCCTTGCCAGAAATATAGGCCTGGGAAACCCACACCATATAGCATGGAATGTGCCTAAGGGACCAGGCGAAAATCAAACATGGAAAGGGGTTCATACAGGGGAATATTGGTCAAGGAAACCCACTCAGCTCCCCTCAGCCTCAGACAGACCACTTAGCTGGGAGAGATGTACCTGGCTGGGAAAGACACACCTGGTCAGGAATTCAAAAGGGCAGGGGAGGAATTGATTGAGTTTGGGGGCCAAGTCCAAGAGTCTAGAAAACACATAGTTTATGAGTGACTAAAGGGAACAAAGATTGGTCATTCCATCACACAAGTGAAATTCAGGAGTTTTTCCTGGGGAAGAGTATCCCAGCATAGTCCAGAAACTGCTTGGCCCTAGAGGTGCACTGATTTAAAATCATCAGACCAATCATTCAAGGAAAAACTTGGAGCCTGCCTAAGCCTAAATCCCACCCCCAGGAGACCCATCTGTATGATTTCCCTTCACACTCAGAGCAAACCCACCTAACACAGCTGAGAAGGGAAGCTGAGAACCTATTGAACTTCAACAGAAACAATTCCTTAACTTTTCATTGAAATACTATTTTTCTTCTTTTCTTTTTTCTTCTCTCTGTTCAATTGTGATCTAAATGGTTCATGGACACATACACATATTCATGTCTTTTTCTTTTTTCTCATTCCTAGCATTTTTTGAAGGCACTTATTTTCCATGGATCAGTGTTTTGAGAACTAAAATGTTTGATTAATATATATTGGTTTTGGTCTTTGTATTCATTTATTTTTATTTTATGTGCTTTTCAATTTTTATTTTATATGTTTTTTTTCCTCTCATCACTTCTGATTGCCACTTGAAATTTTGAACCCTTATTTAAACTTACTCTTTTTACTGTAAGCAATAACTGATCATATCATTTTGGTTTATTGTGATGATTAACATTTTAGGTGCCAATGTATAGTTTTTGCTTTGATTGTTGTTATTCTCTGTCTCCCCCTAAACCGTGACATACTAGAAACCTTCAGGGACATTTTAAGTCCACAGGGCAGAACTCCACTGCCTCAAAACAATACTGTTAGATGGATAGATACAAAAACAACATGAAGAAACAAGGGAACTAATCTCTCCAAACAAACCAAAATAATTCAATAACAGAATTCAATGTCACCACAGTGAATGAAATATCAGAGAAGGAATTTAGCATGTTCATAGTTAAATTGATCTGTGAGGTGAAAAATGATATAAGGAGAGACTTTGGGGAGACAGAGACTTCAGGCAGAAAATATAGGAAACAAAAGATCATTCCAATAAAGAACAGAAAAAAAAAATCAAGCAAAAATCCTAAAAATGAAAGAATTGATAAACCAAATTTTAAAATTATTGCAAAGCTCACCACTTGGAAGACAGAATTTCTGACAATGAAGACAAAATATATAATCTTGAAAATAGAGTTGACCATGGAGAACAGATGTTAAGAGACCATGAAAAGAACTTCCAAGAAATATGGGATAACATAAAAAGGTTAAATTTAAGATTTATTGGGATAGATGAAGGCTTGAAAGTACAAACCAAAGGAATGCACAATCCTTTCAATAAAGAACTATCTGAAAATTTCCCAAACCTTAAGAATGAAATGGAAAGTCAAATACATGAGATATACAGAACCCCAAATAAACAGTAAACAAACCCACATTAAGGCACATTATTATGAAAATGCCTAACATACAAAATAAGAATAGAATCTTAAATGCTGCCAGAGAAAAACAACAGGTCCCATTTAACCAATCCAGATGTCAGTTGATTTCTCATCTCAGCTCATCAAAGCTAGGAGGTCTTGAAATAATATATACCAAGCTCTGAAAGAAAATGAATTTCAATCAAGAATACTATGCTCAGCAAAGTTAAGTTTCAAAATTGATGATGAAATAAAACCTTCCATGATAAATAAAAGTTAAAAGAATTCACAACTAGAAAGACTGCACTACAGAACATTCTCAATAAAATATTTCATGAAGAAGAAATGAAAAATAAAGTGAACACCAGCAAAGGGAAGAACTACACTAGAAGAACAGTCAATCAAAGGAGAAACTAACTCAAATTAAAAAATCAGAAAGAAATCAAAATGACAGGGAATAAAAATCATTGCTCGATAATGGCATTGAATGTAAATAACCCAAATTCATTAATCAAAAGACATAGACTGGCAGATTGAATTAAAAAACAAGACCCAAAAATATGCTGTGTCCAAGAGACTTACCTCATTGGCAAAAACAACCACAGACTGAAAGTAAAAGGTTGGGAAAACACATCAATTACACACATCTCACAAGCAGGGGTTTCTATCCTCATACCAGATAAAGTGGACTTCAAGCCAAAATTAATCAGAAGGGACAAAGAAGGCCATTGTACACTGCTTAAGGAATTATATCTGAACAAGACATAACAATCATAAACAATTATGCCACAAACAATGGAGCATCTACATACATCAAAGAAACCTTTCTCAATTTCAAGAATCAAAAAGACCACAACACAATAATACTTGGTGACTTGAACATACCTCTCTCACCACTACATAGATCCTCCAAACAAAAACTAAATAAAGAATCTTTAGAACTCAAAAATACAATTAACAATTAAGACTTAACAGACATATATAGAATATTTCATCCATCAATGACTGAATACATGTTCTTTCCAGCAGCACATGGATCCTTCTCTAAAACAGACCATGTCTTAGGCCACAAAGCAACTCTTAGCAAATACAAAAAAATAAGATACCTTACCTTCTATCAGATCATAATGGAATGAAATTAGAAATTAATGATAAAATTAAAAAATAGAAGTTAGTCCAACACCTGGAGATGAAATAATTTGCTATTAAATGACCAAAGGATAACAGAAGAAAATAGGGATCAAATTTAAAAATATACAGGTATCTGAGAATAGCAATGCAACATATCAAAATATCAGGGCAGTTTTAAGAGGAAAGTTTATTGCATTGAGTACATTCTTTAAAAGAATAGAAAGTCACCAAATAAATAACCTAAAATTATACCTCAAAGCCCTAGAAAAAGAAGAACAAATCAACACCAAAAGCAGTAGAAAACAAGAAATAATTAAAATCAGACCCAAAATCAATGAAATTGAAACAAAAAATCAATTCAAAAAATCAGTGGAACAAAAAGTTGGTTCTTAGAAAAAATAAATAAAATTGATGAATGCTTAGTCAAGCTTATGAAAAAAGAAAGAACTCAAATTTCTAAAATTCTTGATGAATAAGGAAAAATCACCAGACACTACTGAAATATAGATGATAATGAGAAACTATTTTGAAAATAAATATTCCAACAAAATAGAAAATCATGAAGACATTGACAAATTTCTAGAGACATATGACCTACCCAAATTGAATCAGGAAAACAGAAAATTTAAACAAATCAATTTCAAGCAATGAAATTAAAGAAGGAATCAAAAGCCTACCAACAAAGAACACAGGACCAGATGAATTCTCAGCCAGGTTCTAACAGACCTTCACAGAACACCAATTCTCCTCAAATTGTTCCATGAAATAAAAAAGGAAGGAATCCTTCCAAACTCACTCTATGAAACTAGTGTCACCCTGACACCAAAAGCAGACAAGGACACATCAAGGAAAGAAAACTTCTAACAATATCCCTGATGAATATAGATGTAAAAATTCTTAATAAAATACTGGCAACCTGTATGCAAAACCATTTTTAAAAGAGTGCACCATGATCAAATGGGGTTCATTCCAGGGATGTAAAGTTGGTTCAACAAATGGAAATCAATAACTATAATTCATCACATCAATAGACAAGAATCACATTATTATCTCAAAAGATGCAGAAAAAGCATTTGACAAAATTCAGCATCCATTCATGCTCAAAACACTAGAAAAACTAGGGAGAGCAGGAACCTACCTCAATATTGTAAAGACTATATATGCTAAACCCAAGGTCAACATCATTCTAAATGGAGATAAATTGAAAGCATTCCCTCTAAAAACAGGAACAAGACAGGGATGCCTGCTTTCATCGTGTCAGTTCAACATATTCCTTGAAAACCTAGCCAGAGCAATTAGACAAAAGAAAGAAAACAACGAGAGGTGAAAAGCAAAAGAAGAGATCAAACTATCACTATTTGCCAATAACTTGATTCTACATTTAGAAGACCCAATAAACTCTACCAAAAAGCTTCTAGACATAATAAATTAACTTAGCAAAGTAACAGAGTATAAAATTAACACCCATAAATCAATTGCAATCCTATAAACCAATGAGGAATCAGCTGAAAAAGAAATTAATAAAGCTATCACATTCACAATAGCCTCAAAAAATAAAATACTTGGGAATGAATCTAACAAAAGGGGTGAAAGACCTCTGCAATGAAAACTACAGAACAGGAAAAAAAGAAATTGAAGAAATCCCTTTAAAGATTAAAGATTTCCCATATTCTTGGATAGGCAGAATTAATATTGTCAAAATGACCATACTTCAAAAGCACTATACAAGGGCTGGGTATATAGCTTAGCTCAGTTGGTAGAGTGCTTGCCTCGCATGCACAAGGCCCTGGGTTCAATCCCCAGCACTGCCAAAAAAAAAAAAAAAAAAAAAAAAAAAAAAAAAAAGCACTATACAGATTTAATGCAATTCCAATTAAAATTCCAATGATGTTCTTCATAGAAATAGAAAAATCAGTCATGAAATTCATTGGAAAAACCAAAGACCCAGAATAGCCAAAGCAATCCTCAGTGAGAAAAGTGAGCATGAGGCATCACAATTTATTACAGAGCTATAGTAACAAAAACAGAATAGTATTGGCATCAAAGCAGACATGAAGACAAAAGAAACAGAATAGAAGACACAGAGACAAATCCATATAAATATAGTTATATCATCCTAGAGAAAGGTACCATAAACATACATTGGAAAAAAGATAGCCTCTTCAACAAATAGTGCAGGGAAAACTGGAAATCCATATGTAGTAGAATGAAATTTAACCTCTATCTCTCACCCTGCACAAAACTCAAAGTGGATCAAGGACCCAGGCATTAGACCAGAGACCCCTGCCCCAACTAGAAGAAACTGTAGGCCCACTCTCTATCATGTCAGCTTAGGAACCAACTTCCTCAATAAGATTCCTAAAGTGCAAGAAGTATAATCAAGAATCAATAAATGGGGTGGAATCAAACTAAAAATCTTTTTCACAGCAAAGGAAACTGAAGAACACAAAGAGAGAGCTTGCAGAATGGAAGAAAACTTTGCCACCTCCACCTAAGATAAAGCATTAATCTCCAGGATATACAAAGAACCCAAGAACATTATTATTAATAATAATAATAATAATAATAATAACAACACAATCAATAAATGGACAAAGGAACTGAACAGATACTTAATAGAAGAAGAAATACAAATGGTCAACAAATACATGCAAATACATGCAAAAATGTTCAATATCTCTAGCAATTAGAAAAATGCAAATCAAAACTACACTGAGATTTCATATCACTCCAGTGAGAAAGGCAATTATCAAGAATACACTAAACAAAAACTGTTGGGAAGGATGTGGGGGAAAAGGTAAACTCATACATTACCAGTCAGACTGGAAATTGATACAGCCACTTTGGAAAGCAGTTTGGAGATTCCTCCGGAAACGGAATGAAACCACCATTTGACCCAGTTATCCCACTCCTTTGCATATACCCAAAGGACTTAAAATCAGCATACTACAGTGACACAGCCACATCAATATTTATAGCAGCTCAATTCACAATAACTAAGCTGTGAAACCAACCTAGACATACTTCAACAGATGAATGGATTAATAAAATGTGGTATATGTACCCAATGGAGTATTACTCAGCCTGAAAGAAGAATGAAATTATGGTATTTGCTGGTTAATGGATGGAACTGAGATTACCATGCTAAGAGAAATAAGCCAGTCCCAAAAGTACAAGGGCCAAAAGTTCTCTCTGATATGCAGATGCTAACTCACAGTAAGTGGGGCAGAGGTGGGGGAATAGAAGAAGTTCATTGGAAGCCGGGCGTAGTGGCACACGCCTGTAATCCCAGTACTTGGGAGGCTGAGGCAGGAGGATTGCGAGTTCAAATTCAGCCTCAGCAACTTAGGGAGGCCCTAAGCAACTCAGTGAGACCCTGTCTCTAAATAATATACAAAATAGGGCTGGGGATGTGGTTCAGTGGTGGATTACCGTTGGGTTCAATCCCCAGTACCGAAAAAAAAAAAAATAGAAGTTCATTGGATTAGACAAAGGGAATGAAGGGAAGGGAAGGGGGTGGGAATAAGAAAGATAGTAGAATGAATCAGGTATAACTTTCCTGTGTATTCATGACTATTTGAGTACACAAACAGTGAAACTCCTATCATGTACAACCACAAGAATGGGATCCTAATTAGAATAAGTTATATTCCATATATCTATAGTATGTCAACATACACTCTATTGTCACATATATCTAAAAATAAAAAATGAAATAAAGACCTCCATGTCATAATTGTTAAGGAGAAAAAAAGTGTTCTAAACAGTATGCCTCTCCTCAGATAGGAAGGAAGGAAGGAAGGAAGGAAGGAAGGAAGGAAGGAAGGAAGGAAGGGAGGGAGAGAGGGAGGGGCAGTGGTTGTGCCCAAAAGTGCCACAGCCCCATGAAGCCTATTCCCTGCCAGAACTGTGCCAGATGAGGAAATTTGTCTTTGCAACTCCCTAAGGCCATCAAGGACGTTTCTGAAGCCAATATCTTCAATATTTATACATGTCTGGAGCCATATGTGATTCTGTATTACTGAATGTGTTGTGCCATTCCCAGAAAGGTGGTTGGGAAGGGATTCCAGGGAAACCTGAAATTAAAAAGCACCCTGAACTCTCCATCCTGATTTAGACCTGGGGTGCTGCCCCAGGATCTCCACCAAAGCCCACATTAGGAGCTGCAGAGAAACTATCCTCTGAAAAAAATAAAATGAAAAATATACTTTAAAAAAGAGAAAAAATCATTATCATATCATACTTTGTGGAAAATGGAAAAATAAGAATAAATATTTATTTTTAATATACCTAAGAAAACCAGGAAGGATAAGATCAAGAATTATACATAAAAAATTAATAAGAAAAACTCTGTGTAGGAGTGAGGCGAATTATGTTTAGAGGGAGAACAGACTTCATTGTACATCATTTTACAGCCTATTTTTTAATTCTGTGTATATATTACCTAGTAAACATTTTTTTCAATATTTTGTAAGCCTTTATTCTAAAATATCACCTTTTCAAAGGCAAACTGGTTACCATAAAATGCAATTCTAAAAGGATCATCCTTAAAGAAAATATATGATTATTTTCATATAAAAGATATATGAAACATCTTTTAAATCTTAGACTTGTTTCTCTAACCTACTAAGAAATTTATTTTTTTCACATCGGGAGTAACGTGTTACATGTCACTTTACTG
The DNA here is from genome assembly GCA_020662805.1 of Glaucomys volans. Lineage (NCBI taxonomy): Eukaryota > Metazoa > Chordata > Mammalia > Rodentia > Sciuridae > Glaucomys > Glaucomys volans. Next base: position 263,354 of record JAJEJO010000780.1, read on the forward strand.
TAAGCTGGATTTCCCATGTGATATTAATTTATAAACTTCTATAATCAATGGAGAAATCAAAGTTCAGATCTGACTTACAAACTGCAGTCATTTTCTAAGTAGGAAAAACAAACAGAATGACTCACTCCTCACTGTTTTATTGTCTTGTTGAGTAATTTACTAAATTGGAACAGCCAAAACATGAGAAGGAACTCCCTGCCTGCCACCCTCACACATACACCCCCATAGAATGATTTGATTGTACTTAGTCATACACACATACCTTCAATTGCAAAAGAAGAGACTGATGATAATTTTTTGGAAACTAAGTAAAATACACATATCTATTGATATAATGGTACTTAAATAATTATCTCCAGTCATTTTAATGTGGGATCCTACTAGAATGGATTTAGGCTATCTACCTGTGACTAAACTGGATTTTGATTTTAAACCAAACAAAAATCAAATACATTTCTAGGTCCTTGATCCATTTTGAGTTGAGTTTTGTACAGGGTGAGAGATATGGGTTTAGTTTCATTTTGCTGCATATGGATTTCCAATTTTCCTAGCACCATTTGTTGAAAAGGCTGCACATAATAGAAGAGAAAATAGGTCCAAATCTTCATCACGTTGGCCTAGGACCAGATTTCCTTAACATGACTCCCAAAGCGCAAGAAATAAAAGCACGAATCAATGATTGGGATAGAGTCAAACTAAAAAGCTTTTTCTCAGCAAAGGAAACAATCAGCGATGTGAAGAGAGAGCCTTCAGAGTGGGAGAAAAGCTTTGCCACACACACTTCAGATAGAGCACTAATCTCCAGAATCTACAAAGTGCTCAAAAATCTTTACACCAAGAATACTAATAACCCAATCAATAAATGGGCCAAGGAAATGAACAGACACTTTACAGAGGAAGATCTACAAGCAATCAACAGATTTATGAAAAAATGTTCAACATCACTCGTTATAAGAGAAATGCAAATCAAAACCACCTTAAGATTTCATCTTACCCCAATTAGAATGTCTTTTATCAAGAACACAGGCAACAACAGGTGTTGGCGAGGATGTGGGGAAAAGGGTACACTCATACATTGCTGGTGGGAGTGCAAGTTGGTGCAGCCCCTCTGGAAAGCAGTGTGGAGATTCCTTAGAAAACTTGGAATGGATCCACCATTTGACCCAGCTATCCCACTCCTTGGCCTATACCCAAAGGACTTAAAATCAGATTACTTCAGTGATGCAACCACATCAATGTTCATAGCTGCTCAATTCACAATAGCTAGATTGTGGAACTAACTTAGATGTCCTTCAATAGATGAATGGATAAAGAAACTGTGGTATATGTACACAATAGAATATTACTCAACCATAAAGAAGAATAAAATTATGGCATTTGAAGGTAATGGATGATGTTGGAGACTATTATGCTAAGTGAGATTAGCCAATCCCCAAAATCCAAAGGCCAAATGGTCTCTCTGATAAGTGAATGATGATGCATAATGTGGGGTGGAATGATGGCAAGAATGGAGAAAGGATAGAGAGCATAGAGGGAAGGGAGGGATGGGGTTGAGGTTGGGGGGTAAGAATAATAACAGTATGTGTGACAGACATCATTGCCCTGTGTACATGTATGAATGCACAGATGGGGTGACTCGACTTTGTGTACAACCAGAAAAAGAATTGCTGTACTCCATTTGTGTTCAATGAATCTAAAAATTAAATAAAAAGAAAAAAAATCAAATAAAATAAAGACAAAGCAAAATAGAAATGGAGTTTAGACATTTGTAAATGTGACTCAGAAAATTTAACCAATTTAAACAACAAATATTCTTTTATCTAATTGTAAATAGATATAAATAGGATTTAAAAAGCATGTTGAACAATTGAGGATTGAGTTGATTATATAGTCCAGTTATAAAATGTAAAAAGGTACTTATGAAAAACAAACTGTTCCTCAAATTTTGGAGGCTTACATGGCTACATATTTCAGAGAAAACAGAGAAAAGTTAATACTAATTTAGACATTTACACTTAATCTTTCAAAATTGAGATTAACTTGACTATAAAATAGTATTTTATTTCTTGAATAATTTTGTTGCTACTGACACCTGTTACATAAGCTGGGCATTAAACAATTTGTAAGGCAGAAAGAAAATATTGCTGGGAATGATGGTTTGGTACTATGGAGTTTCCTATTCACTTTGTAGATTATATTGCAACAACTGCTAAAAATTGCAGAAATCGAATTTTAAAATTTCACACATGACTTCCAAATAGTAGAACATAAGTTGGTATAATAAAATGACTTTGAATATATCTTTGTGCCATAAATTAGTAAAAGAAATAAAGTTTATTCTTTTTCTTAAACTAAAATATTCAAATTAATTATAAGCAAAAAAGAAAGGGGGGAGGGGTTTCTAAACTTTTGCTACGTAATCACAAAGGCAAATATTGAACTATGCTTATCTGTGTGCAAAAATAAAATAATCTTTAGACAAGTTACGATTAACTGATGTTGTGCAGAAAATTTTATTTGTTTTTAAGTCATATCAGCATGAAAGAGAAACTATTAATTCTATCAATGCTAACATTATTTCACCCAAGCATTTTTTATGTGCAGAATACCAAGTACATAATAGTCATAATGACTTGGAAAAAGTTATATTTCTGTTTTCCAGGAAAACACATAAAAAAGTATTCCTAGATAAAGTAAATATCACCAGATACTGCTGAAAATAATAATACTAAAATAAAAATAAGTCCTCAAAATCTTTGTATCTAGCAGTGAGCAAGTGACATGGATCTGACCAATATAAGTTTGTAATTGAAAAATATAAAGAGGTATTTTGTCTTGTTTGATTGTGAATCCGTTTTAATTTTATTTTGAGAAAGGGTCTCACTAAGTTGCTGAGGGCCTTGCTCATGGCTGAATCTGGCCTTGAATTTGAGATCCTCCTGTCTCAGCCTCCTCTGTTGCTAGGATTATAGGTGAGCCACACAGCACCAGGCTGTTGGCTTATTTTTTTGTTTTTTTTTTTTATGTTTCCTCCTTCCCCTCTTTTTGCCTAAAACTTGGAGAAAGATACCACCTTGGACCAGATGGCTGGAAGTCATCTATGGTGAATGGTGAAGGACTTGGTGACTTCAGGATCAGCAACATCAGCTCACACCCCCTTTGTGTGTGAGAAAATCACATCTGTATTTCACTAAGCCCGTGAGATCCCTGTTTACTTTCAATTGAATACAATCTCAGCTGGTTGTGTGAGGAAAGGTGTGTGTACCTAAATTAACTGAAGTACATATCTTCAGTGAGACTCTTAACTCATAAACTCGCCATTTCTCTTTCAGAAGAAGTTTGAAGAGAATGACTCAAATCCCTCTCCCAAATGACAAGTTTATCTGTATTTATGAGATAGAAAAGAGGCAGTTGAGGGTAGGGAAAGGAACGGTAAAGGTCAACAAGAAGACAAACTCAAGAAGAGCCACTTATATGCCCCAACACCTTATAAAACAGTTCCTGTTTCTCAATGGGCAAAAGTTTCCACCTCAGGGAAGGCAACTACATACTCTGGCCAGCAGGCTAAGGGACAACTGAAATATTAAGAACCAATTAACAAAGTGCCCATCCCTAGTAACAGTGAAGAACCAACCAGGAGGAGCTTATCAACTTCTCCTTATGTGCCTTTAAAAGAATGAATGCTGTAAGACTTGAAGGTACTCTTGCCCCTCCCAAGTGCTCTGCACCAAAAATTTTGAATCTTGTACTCTCCTTTTAAATAAAATTCCTGTTTGCTTACCTCAGTGGTGTTCATCCTTCAACTCTGTGGAACATGAACCCAATCCCAACTCCTTCTAGTAACAACTTGGGTACTCGTCTGGGATCACCAACTTCCATTGAGGTAACTCTCCTTTGGAGGAAAACTGGGAACTCATAAGCCACTTAAAGTGATCAGCACAGCTGCCAGTCTCAAATATCAGGATTCTCAGTTTCTGTAGTTACCAATCACCTGCCCTGAGGGTTGGGCACTTTGGGCTCTACAGAGCCATTTCCTACTTTTATGTCATGGCTCAGGGTGTGACTGGAGCAAGTACACAGTGGCCCCTAATCCTAACCTGCCTTTGGATGACAAAATTTGGGTGAAATTGAGAGGCAGACATGCCAAAGATACCCCCATTATTGTTTCTGTGCCCCCAAGTGCCTCCCCAGTTTGTCTATAAGGGTAGGGCAGGCACCCATCTCTTTTGGTTCTTTAGAGATCTAGGGAGATACATTCTCACACATCCTCCCTCAGAGGAAGCTGAACTCAATCCCTTTGGGCATCTCCAAGCCCACTAGGCTCATAGCCTATTAATTAAATTCTTCCTCAAATCTCTCTTTGAGGAAGGCAGAAAGTTCTCTAAGAAACCCTCTTCTAGGATTCCTGGGATCCAGATTGTAAATGAAAAGCCCCTTTTAATATTATCCATTGTCCTTGATGACCCTGGATTTACATAGTCTCTTTGACCTTGCTTGAAAGGAGAATTCATATTCACTAGGCTCACCAATTTTGAAGGTGCATGAATCACAAGAAAACATCTCACTCTCAGCTGGCATTTAATTATCAGCCATGATATATGGAAGTCCAATAGTGGCCAGGGGGAGCCAGTAAGGTCCACTAAGTCTGGCTGTCTGTCCTACAGAAACCAAAGACCTGATAATTTAGCTGGTAAGGTAATAATAAATCCAGCAAGACATTAGAGTGAAAGGGACAGGATTCCAACTGCCAAGAAACTCATTTGGGGAGATGTCCCTATGAGAGTGGGCAGTTCTTCTGGTGCAGATACCTGAGTTCTGCTTCATCATACGCAAATGGAAGCTTCAGCCTCAAAGGTAAGTGCCAGGGGCAGCACTAGATTGCCTACTGGAAAACCGGGACAAGTTTGATCCACAAACACTAAGGAAAAGTGCCTGATTTTCTTTTGCTGTTAGGTGTGGCCTCAGTACAAACTCTCTGATGGAGAAACATGGCTTCCAGAAAGAAGTATAAATCTTTAATACTCTCTGGCAGCTTAGTTTTTTGGTTAAGAAAAAAGGAACATGGTCTGAGGCCCCCCATATTCAAGGCCTTTTTAGCTCTGAGGGAGAACCCCAAATTATGTCAGTAGTGTAAGCTAGACTCAACTATGATTGCTGCTTCTCTTTTATCAAAATAGAACTCTAAGAAGATACCTATTAGGTAGAAAAGCCAGAGAAATCCCAAGAATTCCCAACCTCTACTAATTCCTGCCACCTGCCTTCATTTCCTCCCTACCCAGACTGCCATCATCTATCCCTAGAGGAGCATAAAACACATTGCCTCTTCAGGAAATACCAGGAGGGGAATTCGGACCAACTAAAGGCCATGTTCCTTTTTCCCTTCAAGACCTGAGGCAAATAAAGATGCTCTTAGGGAAGTTCCCATAGGATCCAGATAAATACATTTAGATGTTCCAAAACTTATGTAAGGTGTTCAGTCTCACCTTAACCAAGTTACTACTTAAATAACCATGTTACTACTTAACCAAACTTTGAACTCTAATGAAAAGAAGACTGTCTTAATGGCAGCAGAGCATTTTGGACATGATCTGTATCTCAGTCATGTCCCTGCAGCACAGACTAGGAGTAAATCTAATTATCCATCTGGGCATGGGCTGTTCCTAGGAATGATCCCAAATGGGATCCAAATGAATGACAAGATGTTTGGAAAGTAAGACTTTTCAGATCTGGTCCTTGAAGGTCTTAAATGGTCAAGGCAGAAGTTATCAATTACTCTAAGATATCTGAAATCCATCAAGGCCCTCAGGACAACCTTGCAATCTTTCTGGAGAAACTCAGGGAGGCACTGAGAAAGCACACCACTGTGGATACTGAATAGAGGGTCACATAATTTTAAAGGATAAATTTATTATTCACTTGGTTCCTGACGTTTGGAGAAAGTTACAAAAATTGGCTTATGGCCCTGATCCAGATGACATCTGACTCACAAGGTTTCAGGGTGTTAAAAAGAGGCAAATAGAATATACTTCAAGCCACAAAAGGAACTTGTTTCCACTATGGAAAGGAGGGACATTACCAATGAGAATGCCAACAGGTTAAGTGACCACCACCCAGGCCCTGTCCTGTCAAGGCAATTACTGGAGGAATGAATGCCCCAGGGATGCAGGTTTGTGGGGCCAGATTTCCCCCATCCAGACCTAAAGAGGCCCAAGGTCAACCTTACTGACTCCCATGACTCCCATTACCACACATGAACCTGGGGTATGTTTCTCAGTATAGAGTTGGACATTTGTGCCAGTCTCTCCGTACTTGTCTCTTACCTTGGACTTCTTTCCTCTGATACTGTGATGGTGTGAGTGGTGTCTGGATGGCCTATCACTAGATATTTTACTTCCCCATTAATCTGTGACTATAATGGGGTGATGTTTTTTCATGATTTCCTGATAGTCCCAGAGTTCTCTATTCTGTTATTGGGAGGAGATAAACCCTCAAAACTTCAGGCCTCCATCACCATAAATTTGTGATCCCAGGGTCCATTACGTCTACCTCTATTAGAATGTGATGTAAACCTTGAAGTATGGGCCACTGAGGGCAAACTCAGGTGAGCAGAGTGCAGTTCCAGTTAAAATAACTCTAAAATAACCCCCCATCTTCCCACACCAGAAATAGTACCCCCTCCACCCAGAGACAAAAGAGGTATATTGGAGATAATTTAAAACTTTAAACAACAGGGACTCTTGGTGCCTTGCAATAATCCCTGAAATACACCCATTTTAGGAGTCCAAAACCAAAATGGGGAATGTCTGTTATGGTTTGTATGTGAGGTATCTCCCAAAAGCTCATTTTGTGAGACAATGCAAGAAGGTTTGGAGGAGAAATTATTGCGTTATGAGAGCCTTAACCCAATCAGTGGATCAATTTCCTGATGGGATTAACTGAATGGCAACTGAAGGCAGATAGGATGTGGCTGGAGGAGGTGGGTCCCTGGGGGTATTATGCTTTTGGGGCATATATTTTGTATCTGGCAAAGTGGAGTTTCTCTCTCTGCTTTCTGATCATCATGTGAGCTGTGTCCTTCCACCACACTCTTCTGTCATGTTGGTCTGCCTCACCTTGAACCCTGAGGAATGGAAATGGCTGTCTTGACTAAGACCTCTGAAACAATGAGTCCCCCGGGATAAACTTTTCCTCCTCTAAAATTGCTCTTGTCAGGTCTTTTAGTCACTGCAGGAAAAAAAAAAAAAAAAAAAAAAAAAAAAAACCTAACTAAAACAGATGCCTAGTCCGACACGTTAGGATAGTCAATGAGGCAGTCATCCCTTCATTCTATAGTGCCAACCCTTACACTTTGTTATCTGAGATCCCAGGGGCTGCTGCTTGGTTTACTGTATTACATTTGAAGGGTGCCTTTTTCTGTATTCCCCAAGACAATCAATCACAATATCTCTTTGCTTTTGAGAAGCCAGGTTGCAGATCTCAATTAGCTTAGACAGTGTTACCCCAAGGATTCAGAGATAGCCCCCACTTGTTTGGGTAGGTCCTTCCCAAAAGCCTAGCAAAATTCAAAACAGGTCATCTCTCCCTGTGCTCCAATAAGTGGATGATATCCTATGTGCTACCACACAGGAGGAAGGTAAAATGGCCACTACAGAGCTCCTAAATTACCTAGCTGATAGCAGTGATAAGGTCTTGAAAAAGAAAGCTAAAACTATGGCAACCACAGGTTCAACATCTAGAATTACTACCATTTCAAGGAATTTGCTGGCTAGGGGAAGAGAAGATTACCCCTATAGAACAAAACTCTCCACCCCAGACCATATAACAACTCCGAAGATTCCAGGGGATAACTGAGTATTGTAGGCCTTGGATCCCTGGTCCTGGAGAGATAGTCAAACCTCTTTATCAACTTCTCAAGGAAACCCAATGCAGGGGGGAAAACCACCCTAATTTGGGATGCAGAATAAGTTAAAGCTTTCAAAGCCTTAAAAGAGGTCTTACTTCAAGCTGCTGCTCTCAGCTCTTGCCTACAGAGCAAAAATGTAATCTGTGAAGAAAGGGGAGGAATAGCCTTAGGAATGATAACACAAAAGAGCAGGCCATTTCAACAGCTGGTAGCATATCTCAGAAAGAGCTTGATATGGTATCTCAGGGATGGCCCATTGCCTTTGAATGGTAGCTGCAGTAGCTTTGCTGGTCCCTGAGGCAATTAAGATAACCCTAGGAAGGGTGTACTGTATACACGTTTCATGACCTTGCAGGAATTCTTAATACTAAAAGGGGATTATGGCTCTCAGATAAACCTTCTTCCAAAATACCAGGATTTGCTCAGATTTAAACCCAGCCACCTTTCTTCCAGAATCATTAGAATGAAACCCTGAACATGCTTGTCCACAAGCCTTAGCCATAAATTACTCAGCCTGGGGAGACCTCCAGAGTTTTCCCCTGTCCAATCCAGATCTTACTATATACACAATTGTCGGTTCATTTGAGGAACAAGGGGAAAGCAAAGATGCATATGCAGTAGTAAATTTTTTAATCATAGTACTTGGGGTATTAACCATAGGGTGCTACATCATCCCCTGCATATGTGATTTCATTCAGAGATTAATCAAAACTGTGCTCACTAAACAAAATCCTGGGTCTTACCAGCAACAACAATCTCTTCCTCTTAGTCACAAAGGAACCTCACATGGACTTCTTTCGGGAACTCCTGGTCCAGCCACCAAGGGAATCTCACTGCCCCTTTTCAATACCCCTTAACAGTAGGAATCAGTTACTGAGAAGTAGATCCGGATGACTTCTACCATGAGCTTCTTGATCAACCCCACATCCCTGAAAGGGAAACCTGAACTATCTCACGTCACCTGCCTCAGCTTGTCACAGCTAGAGCAGTCATTGTCCAATTCTTATCAGAGGAGGGGATGAGATTGAAAAGGAGAGGCAGTTGAGAATAGGGAAGGGACAGTGCAGGTTGACAAGAAGGCCACCCTGACCTGTTGTAGAACAGCTACTGTTTTTCAAAGGGCCTAAGTTTCCATCTCAGGGGAGAGTGGCTGTGAAATCTGGCCTTTGGGCATGGCACAATTGAGATATCAAGAGCCAGTCCCCAAAACCCACATCTTTAGTAACAGTGAAGAACTAATCAGGAGGAGTTTATCAGCTTCTCCTTACGTGCAGAATTGAATGATACTCTTGCCCCTCCAAAGTGCACTGTATAAAAGTTCTGAATCTTTTACTCTCCTTTTGAATAAAACTCCTGCTTGCTTGCCTACTTCAGTGGCATTCACAGCGTTCATTCTTTTGCTTTGTTCTGTCATAGTTTAGTCTTCTGGTTTTCTTCCCAAAGAAAGGACTAATTCAGACTGGGGATATAGCTCTCCAGTAGAATGTTTGTCTGGCATGTGTGGAGTCCTGGGTTTGATCCCAGAACTGGGTAAAAAAAAAAAAAAAAAAAGGATGAAAAGAAAGGAATAATCCTTTTTCATCACCCAGTAGGCTATTTATTGCCATTTTGGACTTATTCTGTTATTGATGTTTCTCAGAATTCTGCCCTAGTGTTTATTCTATTTCTACTTTTCATACATTATCAGCTACTCAAAGATATCAATCAACTTACATCTATATAAAGATGAAAAAAATACAGACTCAACACAAATACCTATCTTGAGCCCCAGATATAATATACAACAGTCTACTAGACATATTCACTTGGCAATTTATCAGGTGTCTAAAATTAAGTGTGTGCAAAATAGAATCAATTTTTCTTATAGTTCTGTTTATATTTCTTCAGAAAGTAGTTCTGATAGAGGTCTTGGAAATCAGGATTGAGTTCTTGTTCCCCCAGTGTTGAAGATTAAATACCCAAGAAACGCCCAGGCAAGCATCATTTCTTTGATATTCAACCCTCATCTTTCCAAATGGATCATTTACTATCTACACTGACCACCTGCCCTTCGCCCCTGTCTCAGCTCCACTAGGCATTTAGTTATCTAAAACAGAAGCTAAAGTTTTTCCTCTCAATACTCTCTTTTATTCACTACACCCAATCATTCATCACATGCTAAATCAGTTGCAAAATACCTGGATTCCACTCATGTCAATCTAGCTTTTATTCCCTTAGAAGACCCCCACAAAGTTCATCTGAATTCCTGCAAAAGCCTAATACATGTTGCTGTGAGTCCAGTCTTTTTCCATTCAATCCTGTGTCCCCGAAGCCACTAAAATGATCTCTCTAAATCATTAATAGAGCACAACAACACTCTTGCTTTAGTTAAGACTTAATGCCATAAGAGTTCTGAAACCCTCAGTGTAATATACAAAGCAATCTATCATCTGAACTCTGTTTATCCTTCACTTCTTTCATCTTAATTCTGTTATAACCATATTTCACTACCATTTCCTCCTGAGAATATCAAGTCCTACCTGAATTCTTTCCAGGACACATTTTTTGCTTTGTTGTTTTTGTTGTCGTTTGCTCCTCATGACCTTTGTTATCTAAACTTTGTCTTTAGTTTTTATCAACACAATTCCAGAGGACACTTTTTGTCATTTTCCAAAATTGGATCGATGCCTAAGGTACAAATCAAGAGTGTCTCTCTTTATCCATTCTCTTTGGTTCTTATTCTTAGTAATTAATTCCCTTTTTCAGTTGACATTTAACTGCCTGGCTAAGAAAATACACTTTCCAGCCTAACCCGCAGCTGTGTAGGCCTACAGAGCTATGGATATTATAATTCCAGAAAAAAGTCTTAAAAAGGAAAAGTCATCCCCTCTTCAACTCACGTGTCCTACTCCTGGAACTTGAGTGGAATGGTTAGAGTCCAAGACTCTTTTGTTTAACACTGTTTTTCTGCCAAAAGTAACTAAAGTGTTCTCAAGCTCTTCCACAACGCCTGTACCTCCATCACTGCATATTTTTCAGTATTATAATTACCTATTCATCCCTCTTGACTAGTTTTGTTTAAATAAATCAGGGTAATAAAATGCCAATAGTAAATCTAATCTTAATATCATTTCATAAATTAAATAAATGGGATTTTAACTCCTAAAAGGTAGGAATGACACAATATTTTAACGCATTTAGCTTCATGAAACACTTGCAGCATTGTCTTTCCAGACTTATTAAAACTTTTCCATAAGTAAGTGTATGTGTGGTTGTTTACATAATGAGAACCATCACACTAAGCTGTAGGTTTCTTAGAGACAGTCCACTAATTCTTCTTCTCAGGACGGCTTCTGACAGTATAATCAAGATAGATTTGCTGAATGATTGAATCATTCAAGTTTCCATATTCAAAGAGAGGAAAAAAAATATTATCTCTATCTTTAATGAGGCCATGTGAAATATTTAAATGCTCTGTGATGGTTAATACAAAAACATAAATTACTTGTCCCTTGGATTGATTGTAAAATCTTGTCACTCTCAGATAGCCCATCATCCCACCTGGTACCCATCCCCACAGCTCCTGCCTCCTCTGACATGAGACAGAGTTCTTGAGGCAAATGCCATGGGTTCTTTCCTCTGCTGCCTACAATATTATCTTATGCCAGGATCCTCCCTTTGTGGGTTTCAGTTTCCTTCTCTCTGAAAGAAAGGGTTGCACTAGATGATTCCATGACCTTTTTCACTTCTGATGTGCCATGATTACACATCCAACATAATCCTCGTAGGCTGTGGGTTAAGGCTCCTCTTTCCTCTTCTAACCTGAGGGGTAATGGTGATCACAGTCTCTGTATACTTGAAAATCATTTTCCTTTGATATTCCAACCTGAATAACCTCATTTCCCCATCTTGTGTCATGCCCTCCACTGTAGAGCCTACACTGAATATAGCAACTCAAGAAGTGAGTATCTAAAGTGGAAAGTGAATCAGAGTAAATCCCGTTTCCTACATGTACTGATGTCTGATGGTGGAGGACAGGGATTAAAGAGAACTGGTACTCACTAATAAGACTGGTTATGTACATAGATGTTAATTTTTGAAAATATTGTTATTAAAGGAGGTGCTAGGTATTTACTTTTATACTCTCTATTCAATATTTCAATACTGCATTAACATAAGGTAAGTGTATATTTCCATTAATTGCATAGGAAATAGTGTGGAAAATGCCACATAAGGATGACTGCAATATTGTTTTGTGGTCCTGCTTTAGAAAAATAAATTATTCTAAGGGCATTAGGGAACAATACACATGAAAGTTTTGATTAATTTAGAAAGTGAGGGAGGGAAGATGGGAGAGAGAAAGAACAGTTCAAGAATATTTTATCTTACTATTCCTATAGAATATTTCTTCATTTCTAGTGTAGTAATTGAAGAACCAATATTTATTTATTCATGTTTAAGCTTCTGAACAAAGGCTTTCACAACTCCACAAAGTAGGAAGATAATTAATCCAACTAAAACTCATTTAGAAATATTTGCTGCATCAGAGAACAATAGCAACCTAATTGGGGTGAAGAAATGCCCTGCAGGCCAACAGCTCTGGGCTTTGTCATATCTCAAATCGCAGAACCAGAACAAACAATCATATTAATGAATCCAAAATAGATCAAATACTCCTCAGACTACATCATTCTCTAGGGCTGTTTTGCTCAATTGAGTGTGTGTCTCTTCCGTTTGCATAAACACAGCCACTGAGGGTGCCGAATTCCTCCTGGGTGTCTCTTCCCCTCAGGCTCCCTGGCTAGATCAAAGAGCAATGCTGTGGTTTAAAAGGGAACTAAATTATTCTCAAGGCAGAAGAAAGGGTCATGCTGCTATACATCTTTAAAATTGTTGCTCAAACAATCCAAGTGATTCCTTCGTTCCTACTCTCCTGACACATTACATGTCCTCTCACAAAAAAGCACAGTGGCTATGGAAAACAGCATGAGGTGCCTAAAAAACTAAACACAGAGCTACCTATGATCTAGCTGTGCCAGTTCTGGGCATATGCCTGAAGGAAATGAAGTCAGCATACCCATGTTTACTGTGGCACTATTCACACAAGCTAAGATATGGAATCAGACCAAGTGAGGTGCCTGCCAACAGATAAAGGGATATGGAGAATATGTGATATTTAGACAATGATGTATTATTCATCCATAAAGAAGAATGAAATCATGTCATTTGCAGGAAAATGGCTGGAACTGGAGGACATCATTACCAGTGAAATAAGCCAGAAAGATAAGTATCACATGCTGTCTATGTGGAAACTGAAAAAAAAAGAAATGACCTAAAAGCAGAAAAGGGAAATTATTAGGGAATGGGAAGGCTATCAGAAGAAGGAGAAGCTAAGAGGATAGAAGAAGGAGACATGGCCAAATTACAATACAGGCACGTATGGAAAATGTCACAGTGAGACCCATTAACTTGTACAATTAATATGTGTTCACCAAAGAAAGAGAAAACTTTGCATTGAAACTCTTGACTACCCCCCAAATTAAAAACTAAAATGAATAAATATCCTTTCAGCAAACATTCTGACTTGTATACTTAGCCCATTACCCAAGATTAATATGGTTCTTTTACTTTCTTTGTCATCTTCAGTGTGGTGTGCGTGTGGGTATGTGGGGGTATGGTATGTGAGAGAGAGAGAGATCACAACAGGTTGGAAGTAGAAGGAATTATAAAACCACAAATATAAACTACCCCTTCTACATTTGTAAAATGGAAACAATATTTATCTATATCTTAGGTGCCTGCTGAAAAAAATCCTAAATCTACTAAAACAGCATATCACTTACCTCATAGTTCTGTTTTGATTTTTCTCTTTGTAAAGTGCTTGTAGTGTGTGTTATGTAAGTTTTTGCTAAATAAAATATTAGTAAGCATTCAACAAACATTATGTAATAATATAATGCTGCTCTTGCCACTTTTGGTGTTCTGATGTTGGTGGTATCTTGTACTTTTAAAGAATCATAGTCTAGCATAAAATACCAACATATCCAGGCCATTTTAAAATAATGACATAATACAAGGAATCAGGATGTGCATTGAGTCTTATGAAAGTCTCACACTGGTCATTCATACTTTGGTTTGGATCAGATTTCTTTTTAAAAGGAGAAATCAATGAAGAGTCCATTTTTTAAAACCTTTAATCAATGCCATCTCTTGCATCTTTCTCATCATTTTGTCTTGAAAAGCATAAACTGGTAAAGCTTCTAGAGTTTACAAGGGAAGCACACTATTACCTGTGACCCAAATAAACCTGAAGGTGCAGTGATAGTGAAACTGTCAAGAGATTACAAGCATGAGGGGTACAACTCATAGGTAATAAAAGTTCATGCAGGTGTATTGCCTTGGGCAAAGGAAGGAGGCACTTTTAAACCTTGTTATGAAGACAGATACAGCTGGAACATGGAAGGAGAACTATTGTTTATGAGGGCCAGTGTCATCCTTGATGTTACATATTTTCAGGCTTCACTTGCTTCTCAGGCATTTTTCTTGTTCTATGGCTGGTAAGATACTATGGCCCAGAAGCAGAAGAAGTGAGTATTTTGCAAGGCATTGGCAATTGGAAAACAACAATGTGAGCACTTAATGTAGGCAGGGTCCTCCTCGAAACATTTACCATTTTCCCAAGGTTCCTCTAGGATTCCTAATCATCTTCTTGTAGACAAATCTATCCCAAATGAAGCCAGGCAATGATGAAATAAAAATGTCACTTCTGTATCTTTCCTGAGATGGTGAATTAGACCTGATATGATCTGGAAATCTATGTATTTTCCATATTTTTATTGGTGCATTATAATTATACATAATTGTGAGTTTGTTGTTACATATTCCTACTGCACCCAATGTAACAGTATAATTTGATCAATATATTTTTTGACAAATTCTCACAGGTAATTTTGATGTTTTGCCTAATAGACCCAAAGTATCCAATTCATACGGGGTATTTACTGTCTCCCTAAACAAGTTAGAAAGACTTTAATATGAAGGAGAGACAGAAGTGACTTGAACTTCTTTACCTACATTTTAAGAGAGAAAGCAAATTCATCAGCAAGTTGTTGCTTTAAAGCATTATTTTGTAATATCAATTGAAACACATCCAGATAAAAAGAAATTAATAGGTATATAGATTCTATTCAATTGTGGTGATGAATTTCAGACGTAAAAATAATATCAATAAAATAAAAATTCACATAAGTAACTTCTTTATAACAAATTAGTGCTCAGTTTTGGAACATCCATTTAACACTGAAAGTACATTAAGCAATGTCAGATGTAAGGGAAACTCTCTGGGCTACATGTCCGTTAATGGGTTTTGATGGAAAGCCTTACAGCAATTCTCATGCATATTTAATCCCCAAAGGACACAGATAGCCCAGAAAGTTATTTAGTTAAAAGAAAATAACCCCTAAAAATTTTCTTAGCACTGTAAAATAATGTGATATTGAAATTAGAACCTCAGTTTTGTCAAAAAAAAAAAAAGCTATTTAAATTGCTTATCAAATATCCATTTGTGTTAGTTTCTAAACATCAAACACTAGTTAAACTTTGAAGGCCAATGTAAATTTCTAAGTACAAGTATTTATATGTACTTATAGGGTAATTTGTACTTTAAAGTGTATTTTGGACAGATTTTAATGCCATTAAACTGATAAAATACGGTTTGCTAATGTTTCACATCAAGTAGTAAGCAATTGGTACAATTTGTCAATATTTATATTATTCAATATCATAAGTGACTTCTGATGCTAATATTTAAAATATATACCACTTAATGAAATGACAACATAGTTTTATACCTTCATTAAGTTAATTTGTGACAGCTATAGCATAAACAAATGTCTCTCATTAAGTATTTCTCCAGAAAGCAATGCTCCCATATTCGCTTTGTCATTCAGTCTTGTAACAAGGCATTTATCAATACAGCCATCCTCTAAACTTGAAGTTCTCTAAGCGTGGCCCTCAGACCAGCAGCCCTATCAACAAGGAATTTGTTAGAAATACACATTCTTCTCAGCTTCTGCTTGCCTTCTCTGCCAAAGTTGCCAGGCACTTTGCAGTTTGGCACTTGTAGACAATGAAACACCTCCTTAGGATGCCACATGGAAGCTGAAGTTGCACCTCCTGTTTGCTGCTGGTGGCTAAGCTACTGGTGCAGCCCCACCATCTGCAGTTGGCTTACCTGCTGCTGCACCCGGTCAGCCAAGTCTGATGGCCCAGATAGCAACCACTGCAGCTGGTGTGGCTCTGGGCTCTGCTGTGGGGCACACACTGGGTCATGCTATCACTGGGGGCTTCACTGGAGGAAGTAAAGCTCTTAAACCCTGACATCACTTACCAGGAGCCTCCACGAACCTAGCATGCACAGCAGCAGCAGGTTGGTGGCCCTTTTATGAGATAAAACAACTTTTGGAGTGTTCTCAGAACTAAGGTGATGTTAAACTCTGTGAGTGTTTCAATGGGGTGCTGAAACAGAGAAGAATTGCAAATGGATTAGTTTGATTCAAAAGTGCAAATTAAAAAAGTGAAAAATCGGTTCTGATGACCAAGTTGCTTTAGCATAAAAGTGTAATTGATAGTGAAAGTATGAACTGTAAAACTGTAATGTAAAATCTCACTTAATAGCTTCATTTTTTCTGAATAGCAATGGGAAGAGAATATTTTAACTGTATAGAAGTTTACTGAGTTGGTACAGAATTAGGGGCTGGGCAAATGTTTGTGTGACCTCCTTAGAGCAACTGTTTGATGTTGTTCTTTGGAAATTAATTAGAATAAAGTGATTTTCTTCAAAAAAAGGAAAGAAAGAAAAAGAAAAGAAATACATATTCTTAAAGACACTTATTAACTCAGAAACTCTGGGTCCCCACAATCTGTGCCTCTGGGGTGCCCTACTTTGATATACACTGAAGTTTGAAAACCAGGCAATGCCACATTTTCATCTTAACTCCATCTTCCATAAAAAACATAACAATTAACTCCTTCCAACTTTAAAATCTTTGTCTTAATTATGAAATATTCCAAAGTCAAAAAGAAAGAACATTATGAAATACTGATGTCTCTCATTCTGCCACATAACAAGCTTTCAGCTTTACCATATTCATTTCAAACAATTGTTCAAAAATAAATGTTTTTCAGATTGAATACCTTCTCCTCATCCAATTTGCTTCCTTCCTTTTGTAAAAAAAAAAAAAAAAAAAAAAAAAAAAACACTATCCCAATGTATGTATGTCCTTTTTTAAGTCATGTTGTTATATCTTCAATGCATGTGTACATGTCCATAAATATGTGCTTCAAGATTTGTAGAAACAAATACACTTCTTTTTTTTTTTTTTTTTGCGGTGCTAGGGATTGAACCCAGGGCCTTTTGCTTTCGAGGCAAACACTCTACCAAACTGAGCTATATCCCCAGCCCAACAAATACACTTTTAACATTTGCTTTCTTCATTCAAATTAGGTTTTCAAGATCCACCCATGAATATGTGTTGAGATTTTTTTTTAATGTCACGTACTATTTCATATTAGGAACAATTATTTAATCAATTTGTTATCAGTTTCCTGCTGACAGAAATTAAGTTTTTTCTAATAAAAATGCTGCTTTAAACAGTCGTGGAACTTGTCTCTTTGTGCATGTGTGATATTTTCTAAACAAAAGGTTATATGTGTACAACTTTGGTGCCTTTTTATTTGAGGCGTATGTGCAGAACTGCAACAGCCCATTGCAAAGAGCACAATTTACCTTTTAATCTGTGTAAACACTGCCCCTGAGAGCTATGTATTACACAACCTGCCCAACTACAGCAATTTCACTACACATTGCTAACTATTCACAACAATGGTTGTGACTCTCAATAGCAGTTTGTCCTTAACCTCACTAAAAATTGATAGTAAACAACTCTAATTTTTATCTCAATATGAAGAACGTAAAATGAAATTGCTTCATTGTTTTATATTATCCCAATAACTACAGAAGGTAATATCTTTTCATAAACATATTGACCAATAGATAGTATGTGAGTGGTAGATTATAATCTTCTCCTTAGTTCTTTGATGTGATTTTTAGACTTTTATTTACGTATGTAATTGAACATAGCTTCTTTAGGGGTGTGGCTTTCCTTTGAACTTTTTAAACTTGTGTCTTTTGTTACACTAAATTTTAAAAAAACTTTTAACTAAATCTTATTTAAGAAAAATACACAAATTTTAAGTGTGATTAAATTATCTCTAGGTAAACACACCCAAGTAGCAAGAATCAATTCAAAAAACTATAAATTATGCTGATATATTGATGTACACCTGTAATCCCAGAGATTTGGGAATCTGAGGCAGAAGGATAGTGAATCCAAGGCCAGCCTGGGCAAATTCGGGAGACCCCGTCTCAGAATAAAAAATAAGAAGGTCTGGGGGTATAGGTCAGTGGTAGAGTGCCATTGGGTTCAATCCCCAGTACTGAAAAAAATAAAATAAAAAATTCTGATAACTAAAACAGATGTGTCTTATATATTTAATACAAAAATTTTAAATGGTGTTTGCTTTTGAATCTTATTTAAGAAATTGTTCCCTAACTTGTTATCAGAAAAAATTTATATTTGTTCTGAAAGTTATAAAGTTTTACTTTTTATATGTAACTTTGCATCTTTTAGCCTACCTGGAATTTGAATATGGTATGAAGATCTATTTTTCCTCCATCTGATTAGTCAATTGTTTCAACAATAATCTATGCTTTTCTACTGATTTGGACTGTTGTCCTAGCCATATCTAATTTCTCTATTTCATGAGTCTATTTCTGAATTATATATTCTCTTTTGTTATTTATCATGTTTCAGTTATTATAGCACTATAGAAAAACTTAATATCTGCATGGTGTCTTCCCACCATTCTTCCACTTGTTAAGAATATAACTTCACTTGAGCGCTTTAATATTACATACATATTCAAGAATGACTTGCCAATCTCTGTGGGAAAAAAAAAATGTTAGTATATGGATCGTAATTCCGACCTATACTTATATACAAGTACATGAAGCGTTGACATGTTTATTACATCCAGTATCCCATCTCTTCGTCTACTTCGATCTTTGTTTATGCTTTTCAATAAAGGCCCCCTTGCCTCTCTGCCTACATTTTATTAACTGCATGCTGTGGTCAGGTCAGCTATGTACACAAACAGGTCTGTGGGTGGCAGAAGTAGCTTTTTACAAAACTGAAGTGTAAGCCAAGAAAGTCAGGTAAGCCATCAGTGCTTTCGAGACAGGGACCACAACAGGGGGCAAGTGGCAGATAAACTCTCAGGCCTCCACTGATGATCTATTACTGAGATTCTTTTCTACTCCCCTACTCTTACAACATATAAAGTGGTATTTTTTTCTCATACTCTATTACTAATCAAATTAAACATAAATATCAAGTGGTATTACAAAAGTGGTACCAAGAGGTATTTACAAAAGTAACTTCAAAAAAAAAAGAGCTTCTTAAACAAATTATCATAAAATCATCATAAGAATGCCAGTCTTTCAATAAGTTCATGGTCAATTTTGACTTCTCTTTCAATCATGGCTGTCCCCGTCATGTCCAGAGGAAGTCTTTCCCTGCTGCTTTTTTTCTCCCCCACTGATTAAAGCCCGTATTAAAGCTTTGCCTGTGTATTTGTTTTCACTAGTCTCAGATTCTGTTTTTATGGGCACTAAATCAAAAGTTCCCATCTTCACCCGCTGCAGTGGCACATGCCTATAATCCCATTGGATCTGGAGGCTGAGATAGGAGGTGGATCCTGAGTTCAAAGCCAGCCTCAGCAATGGCGAGGTGCTTAGCAACTTAGAGAGGTCCAGTCTCTAAATGAAATACAAAACAGGGTTGGGGATGTGGCTCAGTGGTTGTGTACCCCTGAGTTCAATCCCTGGTACCAAAAACAAACAAACAAAAAAATATTCCCAACTTCATCTTCAAGATACTTCCAGCCTTTTTCTTTTCTTTTTCTTTTCTTTGTTTTATCTCTATTCTCTTTCAGTATTGGGCCCCTCACATATGAAAAAAAGAAATTTCATCAGGGTATTTCAAAGTTTGATGAACAATTTTTGCTTCTGACTATTCTACCAAAAAAAAAAAAAAAAAAAAAAAAAAAACCACCTCTTTACCTTACCAACAAGGTGGACTTCATCCAGGACTCCTCTTGTAGGTAAAGCTGACTTACAGGGCAGAGTTTGGAGGAAGGTTAGGTAAAAGGTAATACTGGCATGTTCATCATTATTTTCTATTCCCCACAGAATAAGAAATCTTGTAGCTCAGGTCTTGATAAAGCATATCTCTGTCTTCTACATATTAGAAGCAAGATAAAGAAGCAAATACCAGCCTGGCACAGTGGTGCACACCTGTAATCCCAGCACTTCAGGAGCCTGAGGCAGGAGGATTGCAAGCTGAAGGCCAGCCTCAGCAATTTAATGAGGACCTAAGCAACTTACCAAGACTCTGTCCCAAAATAAAAAATAAAAAGGGCTGGGGATGTGGTTCAGTGGTGAAGCACCTTAATCCCCAGTACCTGAAAAAAGAAAGAAATGAATACCACCACCACACCACCCCCGCCCCCACTACCGTCCAGCAACATTTAGCCATATATTTTCTATAAGGCCCATGGTATAAAAAATAAGGGTGAGAGATTATTGAACACAGAATTGCCGAATAGTAAGAGTTTTAGTTTTCTATTTCCACCCTGGTAAGGAGGTATGAGAAGTAATATTCGCTCAGGAATTTCAAGGCAGTGTAAAGACTTTACTTTTTGTTGGGCTTCTCTGGCAGCTGGGACCTAACTGCCTCTCAGGGCTTCTTCAGAGACATCGTGGGCTGAGAGATGCAAACAGGTCCCCTGGCTGCTGCCAGCTGCTGATCTCACACAGAGACCTTGGGGAGCTCTGATCTCTGCCTACCAAGCCACACAAACACCACAAACCAGTGAGTTTCCTGGGCAGCAGGAAAAAGATGAGCTCTCTTCAGCAAACTCAGAAATGAAGGGAATTTTTGGCTGCTTGACTGGACAAGGACCTTTCAGCTGAGGCCTCGCTGAGGCCACAGCAGTGAAAAGTCAGTTGACAGGCTAGATACCTAAGCTTGGGTAAATCAGACTGGGAAACTTCCAGACATGAGGTCGGACAGACGAAAGGTTCAGAGCTCAGTTCAAGAGTTTCTGCTTTTGGGAACTTTCTAGGTGAGTAACAGAGAGGAATGCTTTCTGCAGGTTGGGGCTAAGAAACAGCAGCCTCAGAATTAAGTCCTCGGGTTTTTCCACCAAACCCTTTAGCTTGGGGAAGGCCTCCAGGGGTTCAGGAGCCATGAGGAAATCCACTTTGATGAGGGTAGAAGAATTCAGGGGAGGAAATGAAATTCTGTGACTCCTGAGAAGAGCAGCCCTGGCTCCTGTGGTAAGGATGCAAGCAGAGGTTGGGGAGGCTGCTCATCTCCCTCAATTTCCTTTGTTGTTGAATCATCCATGACTGGAGTTATTGTGGGATGGGGACACCTTGAAGACTTAACCCCAAGGGAACACTTTTTAGGACTTAGGGTGAGGAAATTCATCTTTGAAGGTGACCAAGACAGTCCTTTGTTGTTGTTGTTGTTGTTGTTGTTGTTTTGTTACTGGGGATAGAACCCAGGGACTCTTTACCACTGAGCTACAGAGGATCACACACACATTAAAACTCTTAGGGAAAGAAATCTGAGGGAAGGATAATTAGGGATGGAAGTGGGAAGAAAAGTAAAGCCACATAGTAAAATCAATGCCTAAAATAGCCTAGTTTTGATTCTATATACTTTATGTACGTATATTTGTAAGCACATACCAGGGATTAAACCCAGGAGTGCCTTGCCACTAGGTCACATCTCCAGTCTTTTTTTTTTTTTTTTTTTTTTTTTTTTTTTTGACACAGGTTCTCCTTAAATTGCTTAGGGCCTCGCTAAATTTCAGAGGTTGTCCTTGAACTTGGAATCCTCCTGCCAGGCATGTGCAACCACACCCCGCTTTCACTGAACTTTAAATAGGATTCTTTCTAACTCTAGGTCCTGACCTTATTTCTTAAAGCCTTTACTTTAGAAAACTCGTCCTTGTAAATTCTTTCTCTTTCTTTGACATGTAAATCTTTTTAAAAGCCTCTTCCCAGTTTTATAACCCAGGGTGGTCTTTCTTAAGAACCTAGGAGCTAAGCTTTTGAAATGTAATCATCAGGCAAGAGAGTGCCCCTGTCTCCCTATCTTGAGGTCCTACTGCCCCTATGGAAAGAGAGGAGTCTAAGTGTAGCAGAGACCTTGCACCAGAGTTGCAAACAACATTCCCTCATGTAGAGAAGGAAAATGTATTTGGAGTAGGAGAGAGGGAAGAGGCTTTGCTTAGCCAGCGTTCCTTCATTCCTCTTTCCTCTCCCTTCCTTTCTTCCTTCTCTCCACTTTGCCTTCTACTCATGGTTTTATTTTGCATTCAACTTTATGATATGACAATGTTTATGTAGTGCAAGAAGCTGCTCCCTGCTTTTCCTCCAGGGTTAAAACTGTCTAAGAAACTGTCATCATTTTATTCAACAAAATTTATTGAGTACCTACTCTATTCCAGACACAGTGCTAGGAAATGAACTTAAAAGTTAAGCTGAACAAACATGGATCTTGCACTCATGAAATTTATGATTTTATATTGATTAACTTATCACGCAAGGGAATAAGTACAATTTATAGCAATTGCCAGGATAAAAGTCATGGAATGCCATTTGACTACAGCATGTGAAACTTGGGATTCGGTGTTAGTGATTATTGAAGGAGGCAAGATCCAGAGAGAAGATCCAGAATGTAGGACGGAGGTCCTAATGCAGGGTAGCATTGTGGATGAATACAGGTCTGGGCTGAATAGGTGTGACCTCCTGAGGTTGGCTCCATGATGAAGATTTGCACTGCTTTGTGTGTGATGCTTCTGGTATGTCAGACCATTGCTTAAGGTTTTAGAAAATAAAAAGTTGAGTGCTATTGTCCAAAAAACAATAGATAAATCTATTTGTCCATCCATCCACTCATCTATTCCTAAGAGCCTTAAATTACTACATTTATATTAAGTTCTTGTGTCAGCTACATTCTTTATTCATATAGAATTTTTCTCTCATTAAATATACATTGCTCACATATTAATAGCTACTGTTTATATAGTCTAGGCAGAATACAAGAGGTATTAAAAAAAAAAAAAAACTCCCTAGCATTTACTTTTTCTTTTCCCTTACACTCTTGCTATTAACATAAATGTAGGGTTAATATTACGGAAAGTTGGAATAACTATTTGCCTGTCAGTTTGTTTGGTTTTTGTCATGCTGGGGATTGAACCTAGAAGATAGCTACCACTAAGCTACATCTCTGACCTTTTTTATTTTTTGAGAAAGTATCTCACTAAATTGTGTAGGCTGGCCTCCAACTTGAGATCCTTCTGCTTCAGCCTTCCAAGTCATTGGGATTACAGCTATGCACCACCTTGCTTGTCAGTTAACTAAAGAAAAATGCTCAATTTTAAAATATTTGCTCCATTTCCAAAATTGTGTTATGTTAGCAACTTATAGGAATATTCCAAAACAGAAAAATGATTTGTTATTATTTCCCCAACGAAATTTCTTAGAATCTGGCTGACTCAAATATAACCTTAATATGAAATTGAAAATTACCCCATCTTTAGGTAAGATCTTATTCTACTTATCTACTTCTTTCAGATGAATCACAAATTATTTGCTTAATTTTAAATTTAAAAAAAGTAATGCCAAGGAAAGATGTTAAACATGTAATACATCAAAGCAATACTTCAAAAAAGTTTTTAAATCACTGATTGAAATGCTGGCAATCACTGATCTAATTAATAAGTCTATAGTTAAGGAAATAGCTGAATTTCATTCTCACACTTGACAAGTTTTTAATTCACTTTATTCAAAATAAAGGTAAAGATTTTGTTCTGTGAATGAAACATAGACTATACCTTCTCTTTTTAATAGGAGAGTGCTATTAATTTTTCTCTTGACTCTTTTAGTTATTTTTACATTCCTAAGGAAAACTATCCCAGCAATATTTTCCAAGTACTTTCCCACAAATTTCATACTTTCTCAAAGTAAAATTATTTTGACAATGCTGCTGAAAGCAAGACACACATACCCAACAAGTCATTCTAGGTTTGCTAAGTAACTTTTAAATAGGCACAGAAGAAGAAAATGTTGTATATAATATTAAAAATGTAAATGACCTGGATGTGGTGGCACACACCTGTAATCCTGGTGACTCAGGAGGCTGACACAGGAGGATCACAAGTTTGAGGTCAGCCTCAGCAATGTAGTGAGGCCTTAAGCAACTTAGCAAGACACTGTCTCAAAAAAAAAAAAAAAAAAAAAATTGGGAGATGTAGCTCAATAGTAAAACACCCCTGGGTTCAATTCCCAGTACCAAAAAACAAACAAACAACAAAAAGCAAATGAACCCATGATTCTTTATCTTATACAACCAGATAGGTTCTGAGAGTATGTCTGTGGTTTATATATTGGTAATGAGAGTAGGCAGAGGAAAAGGTATGAAAATATAAAGATAAAAAGAAATACAGATATACAATGATATTAAAAAGTATCCCAAAACTCCAGGCATGCTGTGCTCCCCTGTGATCTCAGTGTTTTGGAAGGCTGAGCAGGAGAATTACAAGTTCAAGACCAGTCTTAGCAATTTAATGAGACCCTCAGCAACTTAGCAAGAACTGGTCTCAAAATTAAAAAAGAAAAAAGGACTGGGGTTGCAGCTCAGTGATAAAGTACCTCTGGGTTCTATCCTCAGTACCAGA
The DNA here is from genome assembly GCA_020662805.1 of Glaucomys volans. Taxonomy (NCBI): domain Eukaryota; kingdom Metazoa; phylum Chordata; class Mammalia; order Rodentia; family Sciuridae; genus Glaucomys; species Glaucomys volans. The sequence goes on from JAJEJO010000780.1 coordinate 288,108, forward strand.
AGAAGAAGAAAAAAAATCCACAAATTCTCTGACAGTTATTCATTGGTAAATGGAGCATATGCTTTCTCCCAATGAAACTATGTGCCCTGCATAAATGTCATGGCAAACAGAATAGAGCCCACGGAACATAGTAGCACAGTGAGACTAGGTTAAAAGAGGCCATGCAAATTTTGCTAGCCTTTCTGGGGTACACTTGCTTTAAGAGCCATAGACCTCCCCGTGTAGGCCACATACACTATATCAAGGGAAAGACAGTTGCGTACTGAGACCTCACTCTATGGGTCTTTCTTGCTTAGTTACCAAACATGTGAGTGAAGAACACATGAGATGACCTCAGCCACTATTTGATGTAATCAGCTGAAAGACCTTGAGCAAGAACTGCCCACCTGAACCCAACTAAAACTCAAGCTAGCAAGCAAATAAATGGTTGCTTTTCTTTCAAGCCATTGTTTGGGGATGGTTTGTTACCCAGCAATTGAAAGTCTATAACAAAATTAGTATTCACATTATATATGATCATAAAGAGTAAGAGCTTTTGGGACTGCTTAGTAGAATTACCATTATAACCTCATATAAATTAGATGTTGGCTTAATAACAGAAGCATATCTGAAGTAGATATTGACATAATTTATTTTCCAAGAGTGAAAAAAATTATGTTTTGTCTTAATTATGTCATTATTATCAATAATTGCTGACAGTTAATAATTGCTGATTATTGATATACCCTTTTTCAGAATACTTTTATATCATCTTATTAAAATAGCAATACTAGAGATCAGAAATTAAGAATATGATTTATTCTTCAGTCTAAAAAGGAAGTTTATCATTAATCCGTCAAAATTCTTCCCTAAGAAAATTGTATTTGTGCCTTTGTTGTAATTTCCATAAGCTAATTCTAGGTAATATTATTTCTCCATTAGATTATTGCTTTAAGATGTCTCCATCTTCCAATAATAGCCACTGGTTTCCTTGATCATTAATTCTATTTTCCTAAATTAGGTACAATGTGAAAATAAGATTTACTGGCTTACTGTCATCCTTCTTTAGTTCAATACATGTTATGCTTTCGATATTAGGCGTCTCCCTAAAGCTCATGTTTGAGATAATTCAAGAAAATTTAGAAGTGAAATGATTGGGTTGTAAGAGTCTTAATCAGTGCATTGATCTACTGATGGGATTAACAGGGTGGTAACTAAGCAAGTAGGCTGTGCCTGGAGGAGGTGGGTCATTGGACATACCTTTGGGGTATTTATTTCGTCCTTAAAGAGTGTGGCTTCCCGGTTGCCATGTCCTGGGCTACTTTCCTCCACCACACCCTTCCACCATGATGTTCTGCCTCACCTCAAGCCCTGAGGAATGAAGCTGTCTCTCTATGGACTGTGACCTCTGAAACTCTGAGTCCCAAAATAAACTTTTCCTCCTCTAATTTTTCTTGTCATGTCTTTTGGTCACAGCAGTGAAAGAGCTGACTAAAGCAACATATTTACACCTTTTTTCTAACTTCAATAAAAAGCAGGCTAAAAATCCATGTTCTTTGTCACTATTCTTTTCTTATACTTTTTTCCTTTCATTTCCTTGTTTTTTAAGTTTAAATTGACAAATATAATTGTATATATTTATGGCATACAGTAATATTTTGTTACATATATTCGTGACAAAATGATTAACATAGGCTAATAAGCACATCCATCACCACATTCACATTTCTTTGTAGTGAGAATATTTTAAATCATTTTATCTATTTTGACATATACAACATTTTATTATTAACTATTGTCAACATGCCATGCAAAGGACAACAGAACTGATTCCTCCAATCTAACTCAACTTTGTACAATTTAAGCTATTGTGAGAGTTTTACTTGCTTCCAGGCATTGACTTGCTGAGATATTCATTTTCTTTTCAGGATCTGAAATTGACCACATAAGTCTCATAGCAGTTAGCGTTTATTGCGTGAAAAACCACTCCACAAATTAGTGGCTTAAAACAACCACCATTTATTTATCTCATGATTCTGTAGTCAGGCAATTTGGTTTGCCTGTGGTGGACATGTCTTTTGGTCTGTACAATTTTCTTAACTATTCATGTTTCATATAAAATTGTTTTATATAAAATTGATATTTTGCCAAATACCTAATTTCTAGTTTAACTGCTTTTGATTTCCAATTAGGCACTGGGGGACTGCAAGGAAATCCTGACAGCTCATGTGAGTTGATGTCTTCAGACAGTCCTGTGAATGAACAGAATAACCTATTCAAAGACACTATGGGTGCAAATGAGGGAGTAATACTCATTAAGGCATCTTCCTCAGTTTAAAATTCCTTCATTTACTGCCAATGAAAAGCAATATTAAACAGAAACAAAAAGAAGTAAATTGTTGCCTTTAGAATCATTAAATGAATAAATTTTAAAGAGTGAATTGCTTCTCTTGAATGCTTTCTGCCATCCTCTAAACTTTTCCACCAAATGCCTTCCTCTGTAGGACTTACTGCTCATTTGTGCTTTACAGAAAGATTCCACTGTGATTTGACTATGGAGAGAGATTTCCTCATTAGTCCAGATTTATTCCACCCTAAAGAACTTGCTTTCATACTCTGTTCTAAGTTTCTGAGGCAGGAAAACTCATGGGAAAGGGAATCATGTATAAAGTTGAATAAATCTAAACAATGTGCCTCTTTAGAAAACTGAAGTTCTACTCCAGCCCTTCCCTGCCCTGAAAAGGCATTTCTCTGTCACAGGTGAATTACAATTAAAAGCAGGAAACCATGCTGCCAAATTTCACTTATTCATCTCACTTTAACTGTACTAACACTTAATGTTTTCCTGTAAATTGACTCACTTATTAAAATTGAATCCCACTTTGATATTATCCTATACAACAATGTTTATGAAATAAAAGGATGTATCAGCTGCTTTTTCTAATGTACAAGACCACTATAAAATAAATATTAACAGAAAATAATTTTTCCATAAATTCTCTAAAATCATGTTACATGACACCATTAGTAGGCATAGTCTATTCCTGAAAGGCATAAATTGAAATACTTATAACCGCAAATATTTTCCCTTCCCTGGTGACATAATCAGTAAGAAAAATATGGTGCTGGATGGCAGATCTGAATGACAATTTCTAATAATGTAAGTGACGTGGAATGATTTATTTAGTTCTAGGCATCACATTTTTAAAGCATCATGGATAAACTAGAGAATGTTTCTACTCAGTATGAAAATTTAAACTAGGTCAGGAGTTGCAGATTGTCACACAACTGACATTTCCATATTTAAGCAGAATGGAAATGAACATGCCAAAGAGATGGACATGGAATTCAGATATCAATATATATGTTTAAGGATACTTTGCAAGATTCATATTCTCATATTTTACTATTGCTTTGGACCACTGTAAAACACCTGTCATTTTAGTAGAGAGGTTATTAAAATAAGATATTTGGCATATTTCATAAGAAGGAAATTTTCAAGACTTTATTGTGGCCCTTTAAAAATATAATAATAAGAAGAAGAATGACAAGTTTCTTAGTTACAGGTTTTCAATAACAAAAATGTTTGTTTTTCATATTTCTAAATGTATATTTTCAAATAAACTGCTTTATACCAGCACATTTTTTACTTTATGCTTTTTTTCAGTTAATTCATTCTTACTGACAAACTACCTACTGGACAATAGATGGCTTATAAAATCTACTGTTGACAGTCCAGTAGAATTTTCATGAATCGTTTGATGAATCACTTGACATCTATGAAAATAGATGGCACAGCTATATATGAATTTTTTCATTCAAGAAAATGTGATTTCAGTGATGTGTGATATATTATATGAGCAGTTTACTAAAAGACAATTCAATTCTCAAAGAATTGTTTTTAATTCACAATATTTTTGAAGTATACTAATGTGCCAATCTTAAAGCACAATTTAGTTTCTTTGTTCAAATGTGTGTTACACTCTACTTGTTGTAACATTGAAGTGTTACATGTGTTTGCAGCTGCTAAATTTTGCAGGTCAGATATGATAGACAATAGAGACACTCCAGACACTCTCTTTATGCAAGATAGCATTTATTTGAGCAAGAATATGAAAGCTGAAACTAAAGCAAAAGTGAAAGGCGAGAAAAAGAAGAAAATGCATCACCGTATTAGGAAAACACCAACACCTGAAGACATGTAGGCCAGAGTGTCCTGGGGCAGCTTTTTAAGGTCCCAACTGGGAAGTCCCAGAGGCACAGCATCCTCTCCATGGGTGAGATTCCAAAGTCTTATTCCCAGTGGGGACTCCTTAAATACAAGTTAGAATGAAGAAAGCTCTGTTCTAACAACCTGTGTACTGATCCCATCAAGGGCATTTGACCTGCAAGGACTGGCCAGATCCCTGAAGGTATGGAGTGATAGCCTTATGATAAGGGAATGACCGAGTTCTCATGACTGAGCCAAACCTACAGAAACGTCAGCATTCTTTAGATGTTCCATCAAGGATGTACAAAGGTCATGGCAGGCACATGAACAGGGAAGATCTTTATTATTTTCCTTAGCCCTTTATTTGTTGATGAGTTGGGTTTGATATGACCTAAATATAGTTTTTCATATTTTTATTGTACTGCAGAAGTAAAATCTGTATATAAAGGACTTACACAACTTACTTTTTACATCAGATCAAGTGGATACTGGGTAACCCAAATATATTAATTTAAATAGTGTATGTGTTTGAAAGTTATGCTTCATTAATTTTAAAATTAATTAACTTTAAAATTAAAGTTTCAGATATTTAATAAATAAATTACAGATAATTAATAAATATGTAAATTAAAATTATTTGAGAATATTCTAAAAGAGAAAACTCTAAATGAATATCATGGTGTGATAAAAATTTTAATAAGGAAATAAATTTTTTGATTATTACTTAAGATGTACTCTGACAGTGAATTTGATAACTTTGTATATTCCATAATAAATAATTCATCTTTCTTCTAAAAATAAGTATACATGTAGCCCTGTAAAACAATGTATTATATTTTAAATTTTGTTACCTCAATTGATTCCATTTTTATCAGGTGGAATATTGAACATTACTAAAGTTGGAAAACTGTTTCTTTTAAATCAGTATCTAGTCAGCATAAATATAAAAGAAAATAAAATTTAAGTTGTTCATTATTCATAACTGTCTTTGAAATATGCCAAATAGTTCATAACAGAGCTGTTAGCAGTTAGTCCCAAATGTGACTCAAATATTTCTTCTATACTGAAAATTAATTAAATTTCAAATATTTATAATGTATTTTAAGGTCTTTCAAAAATGTATCTCATAATGTTCTAAAATTAGATTGAGGTGATGTCATACAACTCTGTGCTATGCTTTGAATTGTGCACTTTCAATGGATAAATTATAGGGTATGTGAATTATATCCCAATAAAATTGTTTAACATTTTTTTCTCTCATCTGATGTATCAAACTCCCTTTAGCACCCTGGCTATTTCTCATGTGTATGTCTTTTGTTTATTTTCTCCCACTTACATACCTCCCACTTTGCACATATCTGTATTATAAATGACCATACAGATTTTTTTATAGTATCTATAAAATATCTGTCTTCCCTACCAAAGTTTATGTGAGAGTTTGACAGTAGAGCCTATGGTTTATTTTTACATTCTTAGTTTTTAGCATGGCAACTGATACACATTAATAAATGCTTGTTGAACAAATTAATTAACTCATAAAATATCAATTTTTATTTGATAGTTCTCAAAATGAAAAAATAAATTTATTAAAGCGTTTAAATTTAAACTAGTCTTTGTAGGTCCTGACATACAGAGTTGCAACTTGTAGGTGAATAAAGTGAAAACTTAACTTAGGAATTTGCGGTTGTGACAACTAGCTATGTCTCTGCCATGACTGCTGTAGAACTTCAGCCAATCACATTCAAATGAGTCAAATGCCTAGTTCTACAATCAATCCCCCTATATTTGTACTTCACTTCTTTTTCTTTTTCTTTCTTTCTTTCTTTCTTTCTTTCTTTCTTT